>JAECUM010044512.1:0-25135 GCA_016617855.1 Megalonaias nervosa | reverse complement strand
GTGTGTGTGTGTGCGTTTGTGTGTGTGTGTGTGTGTGTGTTATATGTGTGTACAGATAGATGCAAATTAATTGAATGATCGAATATCCGATTGGTTGATCAAATCTCTGATCAATCGATTGATTGAATGATAGATTAATTGATTGATTCACAAGATTAAACAATTGATTGATCTATTGATGGGATGATTGATCCGACAGATCGATTGATCCATTAATTGATTGATTTATTGAGTTTTTCTTGGATTGTTTGATTGATTGGTTGATTGTTTGATTTTTTGATTGATTAACATATTGATTTATTGTTTGATTGATTAATATTCGGATTGATTGATTGGACATTATTCAGTTTGTTATAGAAGTCAATTCAAGAAAATGCTTTTTGACAGAAAGAAATTAGAAAGTATGCCATTTGTGAAATCCGCTACACCCACTTAAATGATACCTTTAAAAGCATATATTAGTAACCAAGCACATGATAGATTCAATTGCTATAATCCCCCATTCTCTGTAGGTCAACATCAGTTTTACATTCAGTCCTCTGAGGATTTTGTCTTCTGTTAAAAACACCGTCCACCTAGGAACAAATAGGTATTTCAGTTTTCAAATTCCTAACGAAATTAGATTCGAGCTGTTGTTTGTATTTTCTGATTATAAAAAGCTTTAAAGCAGGTTAAAAGCTGTTTTTAAAATAATGCCTTTGAATGAACTTCCATACATCGAACTTGAATACACAACTGTATACATATATATTACAACAAACAATAATGTAAACAAATATTTAATAACTTTAGTTGCTACCTCTACATCACCATAAGTTGTACAACATCTAACATTTCTCTTCTAATCCTTTTCAATAACCATCAGATGTACCCAATATTTAACATTCCTCATATGCAAATAGCTAAGACGTATTCAAAAATAAATCTGGCTTGTCTATGCATCGATATGCAATAATTCTGGTTTGTGAAGCATATCTTTACCAGACATTACTGGATAAACACCAAAATATGGTATTGCCTTAAAAAAATTTCTTCTAACTCTATAAATAAAAGTATAAATAAAATTTGGCCACTGATAAGGATAAAATACTCGTCTATTGTAGTTTTCTCTAAGCGTTCTTCAAAGTTTAGATCAGCGTAATTGCAAGACCTTGTACATACTAAGAGTCAAACACACGTGTCTTTGTTTCTTTGCTACATAATTTGAATCAGTATTATAGAACTTTCTTTCTTTCATCCCAGTGACATTATGGGGTCCACCTTTCAAGGGATTCATGATGGTGGCAGCAGAAGAGGGAGCTATAGACTGGCCCACAGGCATATTCTATCCGGAAAACAGGGACGCTAAAACTTTATATTGTCTGGACAGAGGGGACACCGTTACCCATTCAAACAACAGCTATAAAACCGAGGTGTCTGTTCTTTGGTACGGACCTGAAAACACCAATCTGGACCAAGTTCAGTTTATGTAAGTATCCATAATTTTTGTATTAAGTGTAATGTTCTATCTTTTCAGAAGATAGGTTAAGCGGAATGTAAATTGGTACGTTGGAGTATGTATGTGTGTTTGTTTGTCTATATGAGTGGATGCATGGACCAATGGAGGGTGGTAATTAACTAGGGTAGGATAGGTAGGTAATGGGAAGGTAGATATTAATATGTTTGGTGTCTGAGATAAATGAGTCTTCCAGTATGGAGGAATCAGCATGTAAATTTACGATGCTGAACCATGGATTATTTGTAAATAGTTCTATCTTTCTTCACATGGGTTTTCCTCACGCGTAAATAAATGCATTGAAAGGTTAAACAGAAATTTGTAATCAAGGACTTTGAATGTGCGTACTACTCTAAAATGACTAGAACTATCAAACTCACTGGTAGTTTTCCACGAACTAATTTTTTCCTCATATTATAATTAATTGCACAAAGCTAGATCAGGTTGATTTCAGTAGTTTGTTTAATATATATATTTCACGAGTCTAGAATAAAGAAATAACGTCGGTATCTGGAGATAATGCTAATTTTCTTAAAAGATTGGACCTTGTTAAAGTATACGGCGCCTTCATATTTATTTGCCGTTTAAAATGAGTTTTGATTTGTTTGCAAGCTGTTCCACAACTTTGATTTCAGTCTTTTGGACGCTTGTGGAAATGAGAATGTGCTTGCAGTATTACATTAGTATTTTAAGGAGCGGGGCAACTTTTGAATAGCTACCATAGATAAAGAAGGACTTCTAAGAGGACTTAAAATGTGTGTGTGTGTGTGTGTGTGTGTGTTTGTTTATTTGTTTAAATCGAACTATAAATACACCAAAATTAGAAGAACCCTTGAACTCACCAAAAGACATTTTATAATAAATATATGATCCTAAACAAAAATGGTGCCTATCCGATATTTAACATAGCCGTCATGGTCACTGTATTGAAACCTTTACGTTGATACTTTTCTTGAACTGATTATTGTATATAGATCGGATTATCACTGAAAGTCTTCTATTTACATTTAGTTGGTCCTAAAATAATAACGGTACAGATGAGACAGCCAATATGGCCTCCATGGTGACCATCCTACAAAGCTTGTCTTCTCTACTCCTCTTGAACGGATGTTTATATTTTCATTGAAACATTTCCTATTATATGTAGTTGATCCAATTTGAAAAATTACGTCTATTTGACCTTGTAAAATGGGTTTTACAGCTATGTTGAAAATCATATTATTGCTATTCATCCTGGACAGATGATTATGCTGAAATGCTGCCTCATCTGAAACATCCCAATGACACAAAGTTTGTTCAACAGGAACATGATCAATCTTCATGTCGATACTTCTTTTGAACTGATGATCGTGCTTTGCCTCTTCATTAAGGTTCTTCTTATGATACGCAGTTGGTCCCAATTGAAAATACAGATCTGAACTCCGTCGTTGCTTCAGTGGTAGACACCTTAAAAAATCTTATTACCGTGAGTCTCCCTGAACGGATAGTCGTATCGACGTAATTTTGTCGGAAAGGTTGTTTAAACAAGTAGATTTATGGATATAGTGTTTCCATTGAAACACGTCTTGCTATATGTAATTGGTCACATTTGAATATAATATCGAGCAGACCACACAATATTACCCCACATCCGTCTTAAAAGTCTTATTATCAATGTTCCTTCGGAACTAAAGGTTATATTGACATGTAGTTTCTGTTGCTACTGTGATAATTTGAAAATCTTACTATTGTTCTCCTCATGATCAGATAGTCGTATCAATGTGAGGTTTTCACGGAAACGTCTTGCAATATACAGTTGATACTATTATGACCCTATGGTCTTACATAAAGTAACAGAAAAGAGCCAAAACCAGCCAGTTTTGTAAAATTCAACAAATATTTTAGTGAAAATGTAAGAAAAGTACTTACGGTATTGCAAATCAAGTCCCAAATAATCCTATAATATTATTAACACAAGTCCTAATGATTAAAGTTCTGAATAAACTTTAGTGGTATTCCAAATTAACTCCATCAATGGAAGTGGTGGCCTGTGTCGTAGTGCCGTGCCAACAGTTTTTTGTTGAATCATAATAATACAATCCAAGAATATATCTTTATTTGAATTTCAGTTTAAATCCAAGTCTCTATTTCCAGGAATGTTATTTTTCGAGCAGTTTTTATTTCCAGAGAAGAATAACTTGAATAAAATAATTTGAATAAATAAATTCCAGCCCAAATGAAATACTGGACACAACAATAATACAACTGACTCTGCTCAGATCTTACAGGACGAATGGCATTGTATTGTGAACACTGTATATAAATCCCATGGACAGTATACAGACACAGTTACGACGAGCAAGGTTCTTTTAGGTTACTTGGCGTAAGCTCAATTTCAAGGATTTTATCAAGCCCGAATTCTTTATCACTTTCACTTAGCGTATTTTGTCCCCTACATATGGGGGAGGAGAGAAGGGTTTTTAATGAAATGTGTGGCATTCATAATTCAAGTAGAAAGCAGAAATTATTAATATTTTTATCGCTATTTTCATTTATGTCGAATATCGAAGCAATAGCCAATTGTTGAAACAATGTTTATGTGTGCGTATTAATGTGCCATGGGCGGATCACAGTTTGATATACCATCAGAATTAGTGTATCAAATTGCATTCTTTTCGGTTATTAAAGGACGAGTCCTTTCGTGTGACACTTGTTTCTTAGATATGAAACACGAGCTAAATGCAGAAATGTTATGAATTTTTGTTTCCTTTGCAGAGCAACTATAGTTGTCAACATTACTACATACTATACAAATATCAAGTCCGGCTTCCTCACTCCAGATCCCAACGTAGCAGGTATGAGCCAAAGTGCAGTTTGTGCATATAGTGTTTGCTGTGTTTGTAAGTGAGACAGACAAACAAAATAATGGACAGACGTATGTTTGCTACCATACTTAGACTGGAGTGCAAGGTAGTGGGAATATGGTTTGTGTATATGTGTCTTTGAGAGATATAAACAAATGCAATTAAAAGAAACTACAAACAGAAGGAGTAGATGGAATGATATTTATGTGAACGACAATGCAGTTCTTGTGCATAAGTTTCAGAGAGAGAGAGAGAGAGAGAGAGAGAGAGAGAGAGAGAGAGAGTTATGTTGTCAGACGGACTGTCATACTCGGAGAGGATGTGTGACCGTTGAATAGTGCCAGATTAACGCCTTCCAGGGCCCTAAGCACTGAAAATATTATGGTGCCCACCCCATCCCCTCTTCCTACAAAACGTGAAACTAAAACTAAAAGAACTATTAAAAGCTAAAAAGGTGGGAAATACCATTGTTGCCATCATTCCAAATCAAAATACTCGTACATGCAGATTGAAATTATCTTCTTTCTCGATCGAAATGGTCCTATATAATTCATTCAAATTTATCATCAACAATTAGTTTGAATTTTTTTCTGTGCCCCATTTTGGGCTGGTACCCTAGGCGCGTGCTTAGTGTGCTTAATGGGTAATCGGGAACTTCCCTTGAAGACAGGTAAATAGCATTTGAAATGTTGTTGTGTGTGAGACAAGATCCGTGGTTTATGAGAAGGCTAGGAAAATTGCCTTTTTGATCAAATAATTGTTCGAGACAGACAAACACGGATATATAGAGACGGATACAAAGGATTAGACACATTTAAGAGATCGCAGAATCAACGCAAGATTGGAGATACAAATAATGTAAGGTTGTGAGTTTCATCTTCTAATTGAATTCGCCTTTTGATTTTAGCCCTGAGAGCACAACCTGGTGAGGGAGCGACTTCCATCTCAGACCCTTGGTTAACGGGTAGTGCGGCAAGCACGAGTAGAGGAGGAACCAGTGTATGGACCCAGCGATGGGGTGCAGGACGGGGGAGTGGTGGCCTCGGAGGTGGAAGAAGCCAGTGGTTGGATCCCTTGCTGTGGAAGAAAAAGAGATAATTAAGACAAACCTTACGTTTGAGGAATTCTCGTCACCTTCTCATCACTCATTATTACATTATTACATTGTCTGGAACATTGCATTATGGCTTCAACGTAATAATTGTATATATCTGGAAATTGTGAAGTATCCAAGCTTTGTGTATTCATGTACTTGACCACGTTAATATTTCCATGTTGATATGTTTAAATTGCAGATTAAAATCAATAGATAGGAGAAAGATCTCCATAAAAAATATTTAAACTAATTATCTATAAACTTGTAACAAAGGTGGATTGATGACTGATATTGTGAATGTCTGTTCTAGCTGGAGTTCAGTGGCCGCTTGCGGCTTCGAGGTTTCCAGGGGCACCGTTCTTTAGTGTCGCCTTGACTTTGCCACAGAGAACAGTTTTGTGTCAATTGCCTCCCCTCCTGGCTCCTAAATATAAGTTTTGTCAAGAACTGCTCCCGTTAAACTAAGGCGACGCAAATACTACGAAACTTTCAGCAAGAAAAAAAAGCTCCCCAAGACCATTCCAGCCTCGTGCAGCCACTGGCACAGTTTTCTGCATTGGCCCTACATGGATTAAACGTGCAAATAAATATTGTCTGCCAAAAATAGTATCATATAAATGAAAATTGCGTCTGTAGCGAATTCAAAATTTTCTTCATTGTATCGCCCTAATTTCCAGGTGACGATGATTGAGCTTATTGGAAGAAAACCTACCTATCCGGAAAATAATTTAATATATTTAACGTGAGTTAAAAGAGAAGAAAATGACATTGCTTGATGGGTACTTCATAATCTTTTGATTACTTCCAGAAGAGCTAGACGGCAACTTACCCGTACTATCCATTTGTGATGAATATTCATAATTACTGATTTAACAGTGATTTGTGGGAACCCTTGAATTTTGAATTGTTGATACATGTAGAATATAATATATAATTTCATTGGCTGACATGATCACATGACTATTTTGATATATAAATATGTCTGTTATATGCTATACAATGACCTTTACCTTCAAGTACGTGTTCAGGCAAAGCTAAGTTACTTGGAAAAACAATATTTGACTCGTACTTATCGGTAATTTAGTGGCACTCCATCTTGAGCAGCGGCTGTCGTGGGAGTGACATTTACCAAAGGTCAGCTTGATTTCAGCTTCAAAGTCCACGCTGTAAGCATGTAAATGGATGCACGGATTCACGGTTGTACTTTCACTGAAGGATTGATGAGGCAGATATCATGATTTCTAATGAGCTTTAAAGAAAGAAAAAGATGAAATAAATCAAATATTTTTATTGTGGTTATTCTGTTTTGTATTTCGATCAGTCATATCTGTCGTTCCTTTAAGACCAAGATATGCATGCAATAACTGTGTTCCCCTGTTATGGAACCTGATGGTCGTGCCATTGTATTAGTACTCGTGTTCTCTAGTATCTTTTCCGCGGCGCAGTCTAAAATATGAACTGTAGTATATGGGTTCCAATAGTGTAGTATTATCACAAGTGGACATCTCAAGTCTTTTATTCAATTTCTTCAACCCATAGTTCCGACACGTAGAAGATTATGTAGTCGCCCATTCAAGGTCTACGCATTCCTCTGAGTTCTCCGATTTCCTACACTTCAAATACCGTAATTGGTCAGGTCCAGGATTTACAATACTTCTCCAATTTTTCCTCGAATTGAGAACTTGCATTTTCCTACTACTGATACTTCAGATAATATTGGAAGTTTGGTGAGTTGTAGAACAATAAAACCACGAAAAGACAACATCATTTTCAAATGGTACACCTGGTAATATTTATAATCTAAAAAAATGACTTACTTAATTCTTCAAATATGAGAATATGAAAATCCTCACATTTTCCTTTGAGATAAAGCAAGAAACTTCAGAAGGAATCGATATATCACTATTGGATCCTAAATTTAGCACGAGATTCAGTGAATGTCCATTGTAACTAATTATCGGCCAAAAAATGTTTAAATTCTAAATTTGAGGATAAAATGTTAAATGTTCACTGAAACTGGAAACGACATCTTAGTCATCGAGAATACGGAACTTTAACTGTGGGAGTAGAATATACATCTTCGATCTATCATCGGCAGTGAAAAATTATCTCCCCTAACGTGATCGTTATTTGGCAATAGTTTCTCACAACTTGTACAGTATTACTTATTTTGCTCTTGAATTTAATTCTGTTCCGAAAAGACCATGATTCTAAGAAAATGAAAGAAAACAATTTGGAAATTATTTAATAATATATTCCAACTTATTTGGTGTTTGTGATGGAGTATGAAGTGTTTTAAAAGTTTATTTTTCTACGTACTGTGTAAAAACTAACGTTGTCTGTTTCAAAAACAGAAACAATTAGTTACTTTTTGCCGTGATAGGCAAGAGAAAGTGTCAAAAGTGTGCCTCAAAACTGACTTCTATGCAAAACCTATTAGGACGGGCACACGTACATATAGATGGACAATGCTAGAATTTGATACAACTATCACGTTCGTGGTGAGACAAAAAACAGATATACAAGTATCCATTATGCTCAGTCATTAGAAACTGGTGCCTGTTACTTTTGCCTTAACTTCCGGTACCTAAGCCGACTAAAACCGTTCTCCTAATATAAAAGAGCAGTTATCTGGGAAATGGCGTCTTCAATGCTACGTCAGTGCTTATACTGTATTTGCAATAGTGGAAATAAATGAATTTCCATACAACCCATGAATTTTTCGTGCACATCACACTATTGCTGTAACTATGTCTTGCATATCAACCTTCAAAGTTCGAGCCAGATTGGTAACCATAATTTCGTAATAGTTCCTACGATTCATTTTCATTCTTCTTCGAACTGTATGCATTGTTACCTGTTACCTGCTAATGTCAAAATTCTGTCACTATTTACAGTATCATCAAATTGTATTTGATTTTGTCGGAGTATCGACATTACCTTGGCATTCCGTCTCTTAAAACGTATAAGGAAAATCAGCTCCACTACCGTCCTCAATTCTCAATGACCAAGATTGCATAGTTTAATGGATAAACGAGATTATTCTGAAAAAGAATGGAAATTTCTGTGAAATAAATGTAATAAATGAATTATTAGCAGAATTTTAAGAATGTAATCTTAAATTAAATATTGTGCAAATAGAACATTCAGTGAGATAACTGATACAAATCTAACTAAAAACTGGTTGGAAAAGATGAATCAAAAGAAATCGAGCAGATATATAAAATGTCTTTGTCAGTTTTAGAGCTGTCAAGTGATTGACAGAAGCTGTAATTCGTACCATGTCGTCATTGCTATGTCGATTTCTTCTGATGGATAATTTTGACATGATAGTTTGAACTGGATTAAATATTTTACTGGAGCATGCTGGGATTACCTCTATCTGCAGTGACTATCTGCAGTGAGTTTAAGTTCGAAAACAGTCAAACATATTAGCTTCGTAAACGCTCGGCATTGACTGCGCCTGAGTTTTGAACGATAAGGACAATTGTTTCCAAACGCCAACATAAAATAAGGATTGAAGAGAAGCATACAAACGGAGGGAACGAACGAGAACAGATTTAACTGATTTAGAATTAATGTTTAGAACTAATACAGCAGTATTCAAAAGTAAAATTATTGAAAGACTCTTGCATGATGTTTTAGAAATAATACAGTTTAAACCTAGAAAAAAGGAAACAATAGGGACATTTACAACATAACTGAGCACGGAAATCGGAATAAAAAGCTGCGTGTAGTATTATAATTGACGAATGAAAAGGAAATCACTCAGTACAAAGTGGAGTTTGGACAGAAAACCAAACTAATATATGTTCCATCACAACTGAAACATTCGTAAAACTAATATTTATACAGATGGTGCTTATTTAATAGTAAATAATGACGCAGTGTATCAAGATAATGAAATATATGATATTGATGTTCACAGAGGAAAGCGATTTTTTGTAACTGTTTTAAGGCCCTCATCAAAATTAGCTGATATTTACAAATTTAAACATGCGCCATCAACAGTTGTTGAAGACGCATTAATCCCAAAAGGAAATGAGAAAATAAGAATATGCTATTAAAATAAGAAACCTGCTTAATATACAATTTGCATCAACTTACACAAATGAATATGCAAAAGCACAGTCATTTTATATTGGATTAGAGATTGAAAATTAACGGCTTGCTTACACAATCGGCTTTAAAAAGGAAAATAATCTTTACATCATAAATAAAACACGTGCACTTGATCTAGACAAGAACAAATTTCCAATATTAGATTTAAAAAATAAGTTCTATTAATGAGCAATCACTGTCGTTGATGCTATCGTAACAATATAATAAGTCTCCATAGAGACTGTGTTATTAAATATGAAGGCAATATATACATGTGTTACTCTTGATGAGGAAGGTGGGGTCACAAGAGGAAGTAATTACTGGAGGAGAAAAATCTAGCATCCTTTCGTTCAAACTATCAAACTATATGATTAAGTTATTTGGTTCAAATTGATCATATAAATATATCCATGGAAAAATCACAAAAAGTCTGAAGGGTAAAACGAAACCAGATTAGGAACCATTTACGACTTAAGAGTAAGACCATGAGGACAAGACTCCGTAAGTAAAATAAAAAATGAAGAATGATTTTGATTTATGCGTTTATATTCATCCTGATTATACTTTGGATAAGCATAGACAACTTTGACAAGATTACTTTATGATAAATATATAAAATACGAGTATTTAATGATAAATATGTAAAATACGATTATTTCATGACAAATATGTAAAATACGATTATTTCATGATAAATATGTAAAATACGATAATTTAATGATAAATATGTAAAATACGATTTATTTAATAATTTCACTTGTGATGTGTGTGTTAGTGTGCACGTGTCGTTCCTGTTTCTTTCAAAATAAGCTTAGAGCTCGTGTTCCCCGTGCCTGTCTTTGCGCAGTCATTTTCAAGTTATAAATAATTACGACAATACAGCAGTACGTACGGCAGGTGCGAAAGGCATGGCTTTAATCGCTAGGTAAATAGTTTATGAAGTGAAAACTTTTGTTATATATATAACAAAATGAAAAGGTTTGGTACATAATGAAAGGCTCTACAAGCTGGCAGGGATACCACAGTTAATTACCTCTATCGAGAACTCATTATATCACATACTCTCTGAGAAACACTAAACCCATTTCGATGTTACATATCTGTTCAAATATAATGGCTGTACAGGGTTGTTTTCTCGAGTCTTCAGATACGAAGCTAGAATGAGATGCTCATAATGCAGTGTTTAATAATAAGAAAAACTCCTGATTCATAGTAGTGTAATATTTCCCAGATGATAATTCAAAATGAATGGCTACAACATATGCATGGGACAGAAAGATATGCGGTTGCCTTAGTTAAAAATAACAGAATCGAATCAGGCATTATGAATGGTAGGTTGAGAAAGTTACAATCAATCTGAACCTTTTAAACTCCTAATTAAGTGTGCTTCCCAACGTTTGAATGATTTGATATGTTTTCAACACAATAAATACCATTTTACGTCTTCAAATACTTCCGATGTCCCAAGAATGAATTAAAATCTCAACGAAATTCATAAAGTATTTAAAATATGCAGCTGCCATTATATGGAATCAATTACCAAATCCGTTTGGAGAGAAATCATATTTTAATAAATTTAGATCATCGATTTTATCTTCGAATGGTAAAGACTGTAATTGTAGTGTCTGCAAATTATACCCCTGCACCCACATCCCAACCCATTGCGCGGACAGGGCAGGACAAATAAGACCAAATTTCGGGGGTCCTCAATTGTCAGGGGGCCCTCCGACGTCACAATTTTTAATATATGGGGCCTACTGGAGAATTTTCCAGGGCCCACAACGTTTGCTTACGGCCTTGTCCCAACCGGAGGGAACTAATATCTGTTACTGTTTGCTTTACTGTCTTTGTCTCACAACTTGCATCAAAGCATGATTTTAGTCTTAAACTGATACATCCGTTTAATTTAATTTGATTTAATTTAAAATGTAACGTATACTTTATATAACCAAGACTTTTAGTATTTTCAACATCCATCAGGTCCTGTCTTGTGTTTTGTTTAGTTAAGTAAACACTAATTTAGTTATTAATTACTGCCTTTTTAAAATGCTATGAACTTTATGAACAGATCTACACTCTATTAAAATGACGCATCCTACAGCACAATCTTATGATAAATGAAAATTTAATATTTAAAATATTATTTACGAAATACCCCTTACAAACTATATTTACCAACGAAACTACACATAACATAGATATACATAACACTTTTTTTTTTCTCTGTTGTTGTAGAAGTGGTCAGCTCGTGCGTTTTCTATTTTTGTTTCCGATCTTGTCAAAAACTTAGTTAATGCATCTGGTTAACTTTACTACAAATCAATTATTTGTTCCTTTTTGATTAATTAATTCTCAGCGAAGCGTGTTCGCAATATGTGTAGCATATCATTGCGAAAGAAAGAACGAATAAGATGTAAACTTGAATTCAGGTTTTTCTTCAATTTTGGGCACCCAAATTTCCAAGAAAGTAAGGAAGTCTCATATTTTTTAAAATATGAACCATTCCTTTGCAATAATTTGAATTTCCACTTAATCAAAGTTATTTAATTCAAACTGATGTCTCTAGATTCGCCTTCTTTATTTGAAGTAGATGGAGCCATTGATCATCCATGTGGTAGTACGAAACAGATAAAGTCAGGGTTAGATTTATCACCTCCTCAGAAAGTAAAATCCATTCAATTGTGTCTGTAATATGTGTAACCATTGTAATATATAAATGATGGGATAAAATTAAAAAACTTAACTTTCAATCAGTTTATTGCAGATGATACAATCTTGTCAAAGTGAGATTAACGTTAGGTAAACCGGATTTGTTGGGAACGATTTCGCACTATGATGAGCCGTATGAGTGCAAGTCTCCTTTATATTTGTATGCAACATGGTTTCGCCAAATTGATTAGGGGAACAACAATTAGAGTGATAACACTATTTATGTTGAGACACCTCTCAATTCGAGCCACCCTAGATCTAAAATAAATACGCCAAAGTCACGATCTGCCATTGCTAAGTATCCAACTGTGTGTGTTTGCTTTGAGTAGCAGAAAAACATGTACCTCATAACTACAAATGTCAACAAAGTCATAAATACACATAAAGAGTTGCGTTTTGTTCGGTATATTTATGTCATAGGTCTTATCAAAGATACAACAAAATCAACTACCACATCTGAAAATTCTACAATCTGTCCTCATATTGACACTTATGAAGTTTATTTATGTCAAAATGAGTCAGGTGAAATCGAGTACAATACACGTAATCAAAAGCCTGTTGATACCAACCTATGATATGCACGTATGGCACATGTTAATGGTGTTCGTAAAACACATCAAGTTGACAGTTGTAAAGAAAATTCATCCGACTTATTGAAATCATCAGTTAATTGGATATGCCTGCTACCTATTATTACCAATAAATCAATTTTTATGTTGGCATCTCAACAATAAATACTCGATGGAATAGAGTTTGATCCATTTACAAACTCCCAAACTGTGATATTTAGATTGTTTCTCATGTTTCTGGAGCATTTCTCTAAACTTCCATATTAATTTTTTTAATTGGATACCATAAATCCATCTTATATTGCCTTATTCCTAAGGATTCTAATATTTTTAAAAACACAAATCTCGTTTTGGTATTATAATTTTCAGTTTGTTTGCATTTATGTACATCCGCATACGTTTACTTTGCAATTGTGGTCAGCGTTTCCTTGCACTTAAATTCCACGTAACTTGCATACTTCTTCTGAAAATACCGTTAGGATCCAGGTCCAGGATATTTGGAGAAAATTTTTATGTGGAAAGAAATTTAAAAGGATTCAATATAGGCCATCAATAAATTCTGTCAACTTTCTCCATGTTCTCTGCCATGGCATTTTTTTTTTTTTTTTTTGTTGCAGAGAATGTGACTGCTATAATGTTAACAACGACAACACAGTGTCTGTCTAATTGAAAATGTATTTACAGACTTTTGCGAAGTCTTAATTTCCGTAATACGAAAGAGGAGAATACTAAGACAGTCGAGAGTACCATTACCGAAATTACATTCCCACCATTAGGACTTGGAATATGATGATTTTTGGAATCATCTAAAGTGGTTCTCATAAATGACAGGTGACATGGGACCATTATCAGTTAGGAATGATAAGCATAAAAACAATGTCTGCAGCGTCGTTTTATCACTACAGTCTTTCTATTGGCCAGTTTTATAAATATTTCTTTCTTGTTGTTGGACAGTTATATGATGTAAGAATCCAACCACAAATAAACAATACGAGTTAAATTGAAAATAATTTTTACTAAATAATATTCAGTCCTCTCAGATCGTTATGAAACTGAAGTCTTTACTGGGATAATTGTACATCTTAAAATTATTTTTAATGTGTTGCATTTGTCCATGAAATGTGACCCTGACCTTTGAGCTAAAAATAGCAACGTTTTGCAATTTAAATTCCTTATGCCATAACCAGCCAAGGGAGTACGACTGAGCCTTAAAAAATAATCAGGAATATAATATCACCTAAAATAATAGGGTTCCAAGAATGGTCTGGCTCAGCCTTGCAAGTGAAAAGGGTGGAGTTTTAAGAATCTTAGGAACCAAGCGTTTAATTTTCTGGATATTGTTCAAAGGGGTGGCGAGGGATGGGGATAGGATTTATTTATTTCTTTTTATCTCAAGATATTTTATTCAAGTAATTAAAGGATATAATGTGGGTGGTGGTGGCCATAAATAAGAGCATGAATAAGAAAGAAATTTTAAACGTTTTCTGCGAGCCTGGGTTAAATGGTAGTTCCCTTACTCTACTGGTATTTTCTTCCAGTTTCTGAAAGAGTTTTGGAAGCAGTTTACAAACAATCTTTTAAACGATGTAACTGCATTCATAGTTTATAATCGCAAGATAGATTTGAGGACAGCAACACAGATGTCTCATCTGACCAAACTTATGAGGGTGGGATTAATCCACAATTGGTTAAATGTTAGATCTAATGACTTTATTTCAATATTCTCAACTAAGGCTATGTATGGCATATAGCTCTATATTTTTGAAATATTTGCTTTATATTGATCTGTTGGAAGGTTATAAAACCCTATTTCATGGTTGATCAATTAAAACAACTAGGCAACTGAGACCTATTTGTTTCAACCTAAAAATCACGATACTTACTTTGATTCATAAATGGATTTGGGGAAAACTGGAGCTCAGTGCAAAAAGCTGAACACAGTAAGTGAAATTTAAAAGAAAGTTCAATGTAACCTACTGTGGCTAATGATGTTTAGCATCTTAATAAATAAACTCACTTATCATTTCATAACTATGTATGTCACATTGTGTTTTAATTCGATTAATTTCTTCAGTGACAGTTTTGTTGTTTGTTGATGATGGTGATCAGTTATACACAGAATGCATATTCTATGTACATAATTTCAGGCGGTTTAACAATAAAAAGTTCCTTTTTCAGTTTATAAGAACATTTCTCGTGGCTTCCTCTTATACCAGTAAGTGCAATAACTTTGTTTCGTTGCCATTGCTAAAGAACTAATTTAAACTGTATGTATCAATTCTAAATTCAATATTTCCTCTGCAAATTTAATGTCATGAATCTGTATGTAAACGATTCAAAATTGCCATGGCAACTCTGATTAAATCACTCTTTTATCGATTGGGAAAGTCGGACGTGATCAAGGAACACGTGGAGCAATGACTGCGTTCAGGAAAAGTGCAGAGTGAAGCTGTATCCTTCTGTATGATGCCACTCTTTGAGGATATATCTGATACATAATACAACAATCTGAGTAGGCTTATATTATAGCATTCGGCAGTATATTTGGTGTAAGCATACTTTTCAATATGAAAGATATATTTAGGAAATCTAAAAATTTCCAAGCCAATCTACTAATTCAAATGGAAATAACACAATTTTAGGCAGTCGGCTCCGTTAATTGCAGTGAATAGGTACGCAATAAACCTAGTAATGAATTCCAACCAATTAGTTCTCTAATTATTCATTTTTATATGCAAAGTAGCTTTAGAGGCAAGTTCTAACATGATTTAACATCACTTGCTGGACAAAATGTAGAGAATATGTAGATCCTTGGGTAATTTTATGACGTCTAGAGACTGACACTTATGTGAGCACTTTGTCGACATCAATATTGTTTATATATTGTTTATAATTTGTTATGTCCAATGTGTTAATTCCGAGCAATACATTCTTCATTCATCGACGGTCGGCAAGTACAAATCATTCGACCTAGCTGTCCTAATTATGGGCTATACGGCATGCACACAGCATGTACACGTCTTAAACTCAGTAACCTTGTCAGTCTATAGATGCACGACACTCTTACGACAGCGAATGTTAGGGAGAAAGCAGTATAGTGTTACACCGTAAGTTAGGCCTAATATTAATGAAACCTCATCTACCCCGGTTACAGCCAGCTAACAAGAAAAGAGAGCTTACATCTCTTGAATATAAACTTGACACGAGAAAGAATATAGCGAATAGTGAATCTGAACAACGAAAAGTTTCCCAGGAACCTCTGAAAACGTTTCCTTGCAAGCGATGGGATAAACAAGTATCATCCTAGAGTGCTATAACACTAACGCACGACAAGGTTCTGAAAATCTCTCAGCTGCTGCAGGAAACATTCAGTTTCAAACTTCAGAGCATGGTTAAATCTATAGTAGATGGTCCTAAACTCAGAGATGGCATTCGGAAACTTCATTTAAATGCAGACAATGCAGAGCAGTATAGCCGCCAAAACTGCCTCCAGATTACAGATGTCCCAAAAAGCCATGCTGAGGACACTGACAAATACGTCATGTAAATATCTTAATCTCTCGGCTTAGACCTTGACAGATTACACAGTCACGCGTAAGGGGCAGTCACACAAACCTGGAGATATAATTCTAAAATTTGCCACTTATCCTGTTCACTTATCGTGCTAGTCAGAAACTGTATACGGCCCTAATACATCTCGAGGACAACGGTTATGGGGGAATAATTGTAAATGATGATCTGACTAAACCCAAAAGTAAGATGCTTTTCTAAACCCGGAAACTAGTGAAATCCAAAGGCCTATGTGGCGCGTTGACATCTGATGGGACAATCTTTGTTAAAGACCACTAGTTAAAAATCCACATCATGATGTTTTATCGCCATAATCACAGATTTACAATACTGCTTCATGTTTTGATTACGTTCATGATCCATGATTATAGTACTACATTTATTTTGTTTGCAGTGTGCAAGTCTTCACTAGGATCAAACTGATTAGTAACTATAAAGTGCTCTAGGACAAACTTCTTGTTTAAGTAATATCGAGTTCACACTCATTCTTGTTCGTCTTCTGTTTACCTTGTTCACACGCTATAATGTTCAAAGTAGTTTGTCCAAACTAAATACGGTGTATACAGAATTTCAGGAAAATATGGGTTGTTTAACTTTCAAACTAAAAATAAATCAAACAAACAAACACAAAAAATTAAAACTAAATGTGACTCGTTCTTTGGTATCCATGGATATATGACGAAGGCGACTATAATCTCCTGAGATATAAAGCATGCACTACCGAATGGGATTGATTGAAATGTGACTATATTGGCAAATATGTCAAAAAATATCTCTGACTATATACTCTTGATCTCTGACCAAGGTATTCCAAACATAACTGCTAAAGTTAAACCATTATAACTTTATTTTGAGTGAACTGTGTACTGAACTCTCACATCCACTTTATTTACTTTATAACCATTTCAAGCGTTTTAAAGGAAGCAAACGTTTGTCCAGTTTTAAAAAGGGGCTACCGTTCAATTGTATCGAGTTACAGACCAATATCGCGTATCGTTACTGTTGGAACAGTTTTTGAAAGACTGATATTAAAATACATATTCAATCACCTCTGTGAAAATGACATTATTAAACTTTTGCTGTCTGGTTTTATTCAGGGTGATTCTACAGTTAATCAATTAGCATAGCGTTATGATACGTCCTGTAAAGCAATAGATTCTGCTAAGTAAATTAGAGTTGTGTTTTGCGATAAAAGTAAAGCTTTTGACCGAGAGTGAGCTCACAAGCTGAAAGCTATTGAGGACTAAAGTGGCAGCAAAGAAATATACATGTTGTAGATTTTGTCAAAAGAAACATCCAACCAAACCAAGTTTGGTTAGAAATAGCACAGTTAATTAAACTAAAACTCATTAGTAGACGAACAAACCATTATGTGACCCTTTTTAGTTGGCACTCGGCAAACAGCGGAAGTATTCTACTCTCCAATTACACTCGTTCGTGCACAGATAAAACGTTTACAGCAGACGTCACATATTGCCTAATGGAGACCTCGTTTTCTGTATCTCAAAAATTCGTTCCAAAATAAATAACCATAATATATTACTCTTTAACTCCGCAGCAGTATCGTGCCTTAAACGTGTTTAAAATTTGATTTGAACAAACTTCATCCATGTTGTCTGTTTCCTAACAAACATTACCTCCGGCATAAGTTTTATCGTGCTTGAATTTAAAAAGCCATGGAAAACAATATATGTACTTCAGTTCTTGTCATTAACTCCTTGCCATTGTTTTCAATGACGCATTTAAATCTTGCAAAACAATATATGATGGTCAATGTGTGTGCATCATCGCAAGCCATGGGTGAAAATACATTTCGGACTACTTATTTACATGAAAGGCGGATGGGGTGCGTTTAGTCGAGTCTTGACTGCTTCGTTCCTTTCTGAATATAAGTACCAATCTAAGCATTGACTCTTGCTGATGCTTGCACAAATATAAGCAATCGTAACATCCTCTGTCTTTTCCGTCGTGACGAGAAAGAAACCTCAGATCTAAACCACTACCATTAAGAACTATATTTAGAATTATTTTTGTTCACATGTCATACTAAGGCATCGGAAGAAAATAGAGTCACATTGTTGAGCTTTTCTGTCGGAACAGATGTGATGCACTCAGCCAGAGTCAAATCTATCTAATGTATTCGATTCCTACAAAAATACGAAAGTTTTATCTCGACTAGACAAAAACGGCAGGGCAATGTTGCGAAATCAAAGGTGATAACCTCTTGATATTATGAGAAAAAAAATCAAAAACACGCCCCTGATCTGTGTGTTGTGTACAGATTTATCATTTTTTGCATACAGAGAAAACATGGAAATCAACGGTTCAAAACCATTTTCTTTATTTTAAAATCGGTTGAAAATGTTTACAATTGCCATTAACCCATTTAGAATTAGGAAATCTTAGCTTTTTGCTAGACACAAGAGTGACCATACTACGTTTGCAGAGACTTTGATTGTAGGAGTGACACTTACATAAAAACTGTAACAATTTATAAATTTGTTTAATATTGGCCAGAAAAAGGACGTTATTACAATGAAATTGATATTGAGCTAGCAACGATAAATTTGCACATAGAGCCAGTGAAACAATGGATAAGACCATGCAAAATTACAGCTGCTGCTTCCGATTACATAGATCCACGGTAAGGACATTAATCAACAAAACTGTATTTAATACAGCGTGACATGGCCTTCCGTGACAGAATAATGATGAAAATACCTATTGTTTTTCAAACACATTATGCAGATACCAACTTGAGTTCTCCGAGTTTGCCATGGTAATGAGATGGTCACGTGATTATTTTGATATAGATTTGCACCCTTTCTCCACCAATTCATCTTCTGTACTTGGAAACCTTTACCGGATATAGACTGCACTTTTAGATTACATCATCAGCCGCTTCACTGACGTTATCAGTAATAAGAAAAACAGTTTAATATGCTGCATCGAAAGTAAAACAAAAAACGTAAAGAACAACACAACCTTTCATTGTTTAATTTTGACCTAGAATATTTGTCTGAAAATATGTGTGCGTAATTTGCATTCCCAACGCAAATAATTAGCAACAGCAAATTCTGACACGAGCAATAAATAAAAAAAAAACAATGGACACATGCACTTTTTTCGCCCTCGTGTTTACTCCTCCCTGGTTCCCGGTTGCACCCAGTTATAAAATGCAATAGTCTTGTAGGTAAAATATAAGATTTATGTGACAGCATGTTCATGATTCATATGCCATTATATGCCGCGGATAAGTTAGTATACGTGATAGTCATAGTGAATGTTATGACGTTATAAGTTGTATTTATTCCATTATAATTATCAAGTTTGTTCCAGGCCCTTATGACAGTAATTTCGATTGGCTGAAATCGCATCACGATAGACAGAAAAGAAAAAAATTATTAGTTTCTAATACCTTACATATATATGTAGTTTTCTTGTTAATCTAATAGTATTATTAAACAATTATTAAAATAAAGTTCTGCTATTTATGTCGCGATATTCATTAAAATTTTATAACTATTTATAATTATAAGAACTGGACTTCTTTCTGTGCAGGAATCATGAAGTTTTGAAGTTTCAAAGTATATTTTATATTATGTCTGAATGCAGTTTGTTTCGAAATTGTCGTTCATGTAATGCATAAACGATTTTCAAGTTTCATGACTTCGTGAATCATGAAAATATAAGTTAAGCTTTTAAATGTTATGATGCGTGTTTTCAGCAGGATAATTTTTTTCAATGTCTGTCACTGGAGCAACAGACATCTGGAAAGTGGTAAGGAATATTCATTTGGTGCGGGTTTATCTTCTGAGAGAGAGAGAGAGAGAGAGAGAGAGAGAGGGAGCAAAGACCAAGACGATTCATGTTCATCTGAATTCAAATATCCAAAATTCATCGTGGAGAATATTTTCAAAGATGGTTTCCAAGTTTCTGAAATTTCTAAACTCTTGCCATTTTCTGGAAGCATCGTATACAGCAGAATGCAATGATACCAATCGAGTAATCGAAAATGATCAAACATTAGTGACGTCAAGCTTCGTCTTCATCTTAGAATTTTAACTACAGAGTTTCCATGGTGTGGGGAAAATCTCCTTAAACAACATGCTTGCTTAAATAAGTGTCCAAGTTTAGATCATGTATTATGCGGAAGGGAGAGGAAATTTGGCTAACGTTGGATGATACTGTTTCTGCGTTATGCAGGCAATCGCTAAGCCAATCCACATTTACATTTATTTCTGTATTTTGCCTGACATTGCAAACTATGACACACCTAGCGAGGCCAGATCTGACACAAGATTAGAAGATGCCTTCATCCCCCAGTAAACCTGATGTCCAAGAGGGGGTATAAGCAGTTTCATTACCGGGAAATGTATATACAGTCAACTCATCAAAGGACTGTGTCTGGATACGTCTGAGAGAATTTTCTATTAGTTCCAATACAATGTTTTGTTTTGTTTTTTGTGGGGGTGGGGTGTAGGTGAGGTGGGTGGTTACATAGAAAATCAAGAAATTTTAGATACATTACAAGATATTCATATTGTTGTTATCCGTTGCATTTACATCACAGAAAGCAATTAAAAATTGCAGATTTGGAAAAAAGGCATGAACTGAACATAGATAAACACAATCCTATGTGAAAAGTGACACATCCATATTTCGTAATAATCGTTCGTATTGTTTTTCTTAATTTAATTTTACATAAGTTGTGTTATAGTTTTTATTGCTATTAAAAACGGCAGCCTTAATTGATGACGGAACATAATCATTTATATAAATCTCACAGACATTCAAGCTTTGGGCAATTTTTTGTACAATATAACCAGTCTGTTAAGCGTTTGTTTTTTGGTTTTTTTTTTTTTTTTAAGAAGAAATTACTAGAGGTTTGTCTATTTTTTATAAACAGCTAATTCATTTGACCGATATTGGCGTCATTTATACAAAATTAAATACCCTTCGTGCCAAAATGCTTTCTCTAATAATCTGGTCGAATTCTATTTAGTGGTTTTTGTGCAGTCGTTTAAATAATTTTCCTTTTTTATCAACAGTAGCAATATACGATGGCGAATCGGCATTACTTGCATAATTTGAAAAAGCAAATTACCAGAATGTTTCCTATTAAACTGGTCGATGACTGATGACCAGTTTACAGAAGTCATTTAAATGTCTTCTATTTTTAGCAACAGCGGCCATATACGATAACGGATCGGCACCATATGAACCGAATTGAAAACCCTCAGTGTCATTGTGCCTTCTGTAAATTTGGTCAATTCTGTTAAGCAGTTTTGTGAAGAAGTCATTTAAAAGCTGTTCAACTTTTAATAACGGTGTGCATATAAGATGATGCATCAGTTTCATCTGTACAAACATGAGCCCCTTTTATGCTAGAGTATGAATTTTTAAAATTTGGTCAGACTCGGTTCAGTGGCTTTTGAGTAGCTGTTTAGTTTTTTCTGGCCAAATCTGCATCATTTTGCCTACTCGTGGTCAAATTTGGTTTCCTTCTTTAATGCCTGCTAAAGTTAAAGTACTTCAGACTAGTTCTGGCGGATTTCAAGGACATGGGGGCAGCTATTTTGATCAGATGTGTGTTTAGATCATGAACAGTCTCCACCGCTACAACATGTAAAGAAATTTCAGCTAAGGTACATGAAAGTAGTGTAGATGAATGTCAACATTCTCTCCACGGTACACAATGCAAATTCAAACAAATTCACCTTACACCTGTCACTCTGTCAGAAGTATGTAATACCTGTAGAGCTTCCCCATAAAGACCACACATTATTATTATTATTATTATTATTATTATTATTATTATTATTGTTATTATTGTTGTTGTTAGTAGTAGTAGTAGTAGTAGTAGTAGTAGTATATGATTTCTTTTAAGTTGTATAGCTGAAACTTTCGAGTTGCAAGCATCTAAACGGTCATTTTTAATAATTCTCAGGTATTTCTTCCACAGAATAGTATTCATTAGTAGCGAATTCCCACACATGCCCAGCCCCCCTCCCCCTCAAGCCCAATGACAGGTGAGCTATTTTAAAAATGCATATTGCATTTTATCAACATAGCAACCAATTCTATGCTAACAGACAGGAATGTGAAACTTGCCGCGATTATTGCTGAAATGTCACTAATAAATTTTTCAGCTTGAATACTGATAATACGGATTAGATTGACAGAGGTCAGAGGTCAAATGTTTAAAAGATTGCTCATTCTTCAAGAACTAGTATAAGGACGAAAGTGAATCTGTTTTGTCGTCATATTTTCCTTAATTTTTAAACAAATAAATGAAAAGGAGTACTCTTGCTATAATTTTTTTATTTAATGCAACAGGTTTAAGTTGACTTTTCTGTGTGTTCTGAGATATCTAATTTTACCATTAATATGGTCATTTCATACAATACCGCAATAAGACATATCGTTATGAGCAAAATAGGCATAATTAGCATAATTAGCTTAATTAGCTAATTTTCATACATAACATTAATGTTAATGTACAATTTTGTTAACATAATCATAAATGATGATATGAAAATGAGAAAAGTAATTGCACAAAATTTCATGTTTGTTTTGTGGTGGAGCTCTACAGTTTCGTACTTTGCATTGGACTTAAATTGTAAAGAAAACTAATTTCAAATGTTTCCTGTCCGGTTATCCTGACTTTTAATAAAGACTTTGCATAGCATAGGTATTGTTAGAAGAATTTATAATTATTTAATTGATGTATTTTTGATGGCTACAGATGTGCGCCCATCATAAGACTGCTAGCTCCGCTTGATCATTTTCACTTCCTGGACTTAAAATGTAAGTTGTAAAAACATACTCGATAACATTCGTTACTTTATATATATTTGGTAACTCATTCATTGCACTTTCAGGAGCCGGCAATGACTACTCTGACAAAATTAGTTTTCCTGCTAAAGTTAATGGACATTGTACTGGTTCAGTCTGATTTTTCGAGGACATGAGGGCAGCCATTTTGATCAGATGTGAATTTAGATCAAGCACCATCTCCATAACTACAACACGTAAAAAATTGCAGCCACAATACATGCAAGTAGTGTACGAGTATGCCAATATTCTCTCCAATGTGCACGTTGAAAATGAAAATAACTTCGCTTTGCACCTATCACTCTGTTAGAAGTACGTAATAGCAGTGGAGCGCCTCCTTATGTATGTATGTATGTATGTATCTATGTATGTATGTATGTTCGACATAATTTGCATCAAATATGTTTTCGAGAAGAGGTCAAGTAGAAGGTTCTCCTTTTTTGCTTTTGTAACGGTGGCCATATTTGATAGTGGATTGGCATTACTTGGCATTACTTGAATAAATTGGAAAGACCTCAGTGCCGGGATGTTCCATGTCAAACTTGATCAAAACCGTCCTGTTGTGTTTAAAGTTTGAAATAACGATTGTTGACGGACGCACGAAGATCAATGCACAGCAGATGCAGATCCATGCTATAAACTCAATGACATTATGGCTAGGTGAGATGGAAGTTGTTTTTTCGATATTGTGTTATAGAAGCCACACCATTGTCAATGGACCAATACTAAAACCAGTTCTGACAGAGCATGTCCTATGAACATTCCTGCTAAGTCTAAAATCAGTTTAGCCGCTCTCAGCAAGTTGAAACAGATGTTCAACCAGATTGTTAAGGAAGTGACAAGCATATCTAAATAAGCATTCATAGAAAGTTTGATCAAATCTGGATGAGGTGTCCTGGAGAAGAGGTAGAAAAGACGTTTCTACCTGGCTCTAACAAGCTGCAATACACAGTGCTAGGAATGCCACTCCTAAGAAACAAAAAAAATTTGATAAAATTTAATTTGGCTCAGTCATTCTATAGAAGGGATCGAAAATGGGTTTCCACATGATTGCTAACGAAGTCACGGTATTTCTAGGGAAGCCACTCATGACACAATTTTAACAGAACATGTCCTATAAAAGGATCCGACCTATATTAAAATTGATTCAGCCATTCTCGTGAAGAGGTTTAAAGGTTGTTCTCAATATGGTTTATTAGGAAACCACACCTCTTCTAGGGGAGCCACCCTATACACAATTTTTATACATCATGACCTGAGGAATTTTCTTGCTGACTTTGATCCAAATTGACTCGTCAGGTTTTGAGAAGAAGCCAAATGTAGCAAATATAAATAGATGTATGAACGGACATTGGACACAGGTCATGCTCCCGTGGTTTTCGGCTCAAGCACACCTCTGAAAGCAAGTATTCGATGGAAACAATGCTTTCAATATACACAACTTGAAAGACATCATACGTCTTTAAGAAACGATGCCCTGTCAATCACTGGATTGACACTTTCCATATTTGGTCCAACATTGTTTCTTCAGTGGAGCCATCGGCATTATACAATAAAGAACTACCTCCTTAACTATATGTATAATTAAGAATGTACTAAACAGACACACGTCTTTTACAAAAAGTGACCTGTAAATCACGGGACTGACACTTTCTATATTTGGTCCAATATTGTTTCTTCAGTGGCTCCATCTACAATATAAAATAAAGAGATCACTCCTGTACTGCATGTATAATTAACAATGTACTAAACAAAGGAAACTTCAGAAATGAACGGTCATAAGCATTTTGCAATCTGAATTACTGAATTATAAATAAGCCTCTAATATAATAAATTATGTTGATTATAATAAAGTCATAAAAGGGGGAAGCATTTACAGGGACGGGTGTATTTGATATTATTATCATTATATATA
>JAECUM010044510.1:0-18939 GCA_016617855.1 Megalonaias nervosa | reverse complement strand
CTCTCTCTCTCTCTCTCTCTCTCTCTCTCTCTCCCCCCCCCCTCCAAAACAAGAAACGAACTTGCCTTAGCCAGTACATAATACTACACCTATCCAATAAAGAAACGGTTACTTAATGTTATAGCAGAAGATGATATCAGAATTAGAATCAGTACAAGAAGAACTGCATTTATTAAACTTCAGTCAATGGATACAACACCATAAGGATAAGGTTATCATGAAAAGGAAACTTTCTGAGCTGTGTGCTATCCATATTTTTGAACATGTTGGAATGCAGGGGAAAAACAATCGGCGATATGAACATAGAGTACAGCATATACAGCACTAGCCGTTGAAGCTATTACGAATCTTCTGGCCTCCCTGAAGTAAAAACAAAAAAGAAACACTATAGGAATAAGTGGGAGTTAAAAGGGTGTAAACAGTCATGTAACAAATAGGTGGGATGTTTGATTTTATAAATAGAAAAATATCTACCTGATATACAGTCAATCAGACAAGAGGTATAATAGATTCCACGGTATGATAATATCAGGTTCCCAGTTGCTTTAATACATCACAATTAGAAAGAAGCCAATGAAAAGAATGTAAAGAAATAGGAACATATTTGTGCGTATTTGTGTACTACATTTGAAAACAAATTTTGTATCAATGCCTTATTGTTAGAAAGAAAAATGCATCATAAACGTTCGAGATCAAAAATGTGTTAGTTGATTGTTGTGTTATTACTGAGTGACGATTGTTATAAATCATTCGCAACTAAGACGTATAACACTCATTGTGAGCAGGTCGCAAGACTGTTTGTAAGCAAAAATTGATATCAGAAGCTTATCTCCTAAAAGATCACACATTGAGTCACTGAACATACTTCAGTTTTGGCATCTGTTGATGAATATGGAAAAAGACGATTCTGAATTTTGATTTTCTTGTATTGTTGTATAATCCTAAACGATGGCATAATATATTATCATTTGGAAATTTTGAACACCAGTTCAATTCTTTTGCTGAAGCACTTTCACTTTCGTTTAAGATACTTTGGTATATAAGGTTCAGAAATACGGCTGTACCGAAGAGCAACAAGATATAAAATAAAAATCAATCAAAATACAACACTTGCCTCAGATGTTTCAAACCTATCAAACATAGACTTTTATTATATTTGGAAGACAATTGTCTAAAGGTATATTTTAATAAACGAACGTAATCATAATTATTACATTTAGAATTTCGTGGCATCCAAATTGTGGTTGGCTTGCTAGGAACAGCAAATCAATATGAATTTCCTGGATAGTCTATTTTCATCAATTTGTTATGTGTTTTAATTACAACGATGTTTGCATTACCTCAAAATATAAAGTTATATTTACTTTCTTAAGCACGAGCGTGGGCACAAAAAAGTGAGCCAGATGTTTAATCAATGCTAAAATGCGATTTTCATTGGTTTCTTTCTTAATGCCATGGACATATATTTTAGTTTTCCTAATACTGGCAAATGTAATCGTTCTTTTTGTGACAATGTGCCATTTGTTAACTTAATATTCATGGTTAAAGCGTAGCTGTATATTGGTAACGTGCTTCATTAAAAGCGTACACCTGAATACTTATCACTACAATACTACAAAACTGAAATGTTTTAAATGAAAATACAGTTTTGTTCGACTGCATAATGGCAAGAGCAAATTTGAAACTACACTGCATATGTAGGTAGGCGCATATTTATTTTCTCATGTATGTTAGTATATACTGTTGTATACGTCCTTCCTACCTTAATAATCGTTTACCAAATATTGTACTACGATCTTCAGAGATTATAAATCTACGACACGAATGGTATCTGAATCCTAATTCCAAAGATTAACACTACAACAGCGGCGTTTGAAAGAGGCTAGTCAACATGTATTAGATATAGATATGTATATAGAAATGTCAAACAAGTGAAAATCATGTCGTAACCAAAGAATAAAATTCTCAAATATTGCACCAGTTGCCAACATATGTTGCAACAGTGACTCTTTTTCTCACCTATGAAACAAAGAAAATCTAGCTAATTTTGCTAACCTTACCTTTCTTTATGGCAATCTGGTTGACCCTGTATATTTTGTCTCAGTCTTAGTGCCCACGCGCTAGAAACAAATTTCAAGGGAAAAAAACCATTGCTGTCTTCTGTTGTGCCTGACGGAGTTGTATTAAACTTAAACAACAACAACAGAGATCTAACAAAACCAACATCATTTATAAAACAATTTAAGTTGTCTCCAATTTTGATAACACACCATACAAAAGATCGTGAAAGATACATATAGATTCACACACACACACACGCACACACACACACATGACATCTAGCTAGTTGTTAGAATTCATAAATGAAAATGTATTATATAATCCAAAACTTCTAAGGCCATCAGTGCTAATCGCAAACACCAAGTAGGGAGAAAGATAACGACAAGGAAAGGATAGGACTAAGAAACACAAGGAATGAAAAAAAGAAAAGGCCTTAACACCATCCTTCCAGATAGGAGTCATATATCTGCAAATAGTCCAAACATAAACGTCCCAGTGATTTTTGTGACCTGACCACATATTCTTCATTGCGAATGTAACTCATGAGGATGCACCTTGCCCAAATGAGCAATGGAGTTTTAAGGGCACCAGTTTGGGGTAAGAGGCCTGAATACCTTAATGAAACAATGGCTGTGAAAGCTGTCCCAAATTGACTTTTTAGCGTATCATTGCACTAGTAATAGAAAAACTTGCCATAAATCCATTACATAAAACATAAATTTCAAGAAAATCATAAAGAAAAAATCTTCTCACATGACTTACCTGGTTATTTTGTTTGAGGTGTCTTTGGACATGATGTTGATTTTACAAATAATATCAGTTACAACACCAGTATGCCACATATAGTTTCACCTCTTCCAAAGTAAAGGTGAGTTACATCTGATAGTAACACAGATCGCTAAATCTCCATGAATAGTCCAACATATCTAAATCATTACACACTTAGTTGAGTTGTGTACCAGGTATCGTATCATTGGCTACATACAACTTTGCCCAACTGGAACATATGAAAGTTAAAGTTGCTTATAAAATATGAATTAGGCATTGTTAGCTTCATATAACATCCATTGATTACATGGGACCATGCAGTAATAATATCAAATGATTTTTTAAAAATATATTTCTATTGTCTCATTTGAAGAACTCGTTTACTTAGGGTCGACAGGTCAACTCACTGCCCTAGTTAACGTATTGATATTAATACTATAAATTTACAAACAATAGCTCGTGTTCCTCGTGGTGCAATACTTATAACACTTAAAAATTATAACTATTTTTTTTTTTTTTTTTTTTTTTTTTTTTTTTTTTTTTAAATAATTTAGAATTTCTTAAAAGAGTTTAGGACCGGATGACCAACATAAAACAGTCAGGCAACAATAATATGCGATGAATCCTATATGCGTTGACCATGCTAACTATATTGCAAAAGTACACTTTTTAAATTTAAAACGAAAATAAAGTTGAGTGAGGAAAACAAATTGTACTGTAACAAGGAAATCCAAGGCGCTGGGGTTACATTACTTATCTCTCTACTAGGCAGAGCCTGGTACGGAGAAACATTATGTAACCCCTGAATAATGATTTCCTTGTCTAGCCATAAACCACAATATAGATTCCATTACTCTAGACTAATTTACCAAACATGTAAAGTAAACTAACAGGAATTTAAATTAATTTTAAAAAATGCCAGAAAACAAGACTTTCGTCTACCAGCAAAATTTAAATAATGCTGTAGCCCTTCCTTTTTCTTTGATCCATTATATTTCAAAAGTCTCTATTACCACTGACGCCTACATGTATTCGTCTTATTTAACATGGTTAGTTTTTCTGAATTCATGTAGTAAAAATATTATGCAGTCGACTGATTGACATAGCCGTTTTGAAAACTGTTTACTTTACTTTTGCACATAAACCCCATATTGTAATCATTCACAATGTTTGTATGATTCCTTTGTTTTATAATTGGACCTGTTATTAACAAATTATGACCAACCAAGTTTAAGGTCCAGCGCAGCTTGAAGGAAATCAACCAATCCTCAAGACTGGGGACAGCACGTGACTTTACTCCATTGTGTTGATACCAGATTTATAGATGGATGGGATGCTTACAGTTGGACGTGCACAAAGACCATGCCAGTTTCTGTTTTATAGTGAGGCACGTCCGTGAAGATAATTACAATTATAAATCTCGATAACGATTTGCAAATCTGTCTGACACAGAAAACACTATCCCAACAGAAATTGGAATAATGTTAAAGTTAAGTAAAACACACATTCGTCTATACTATTAGATACATTCCTGCAAAATAATTCATATATTTCTTCATTACGTTAAGCGTGTGTCATATCATGCGACCGTTTCAATAGACCGTTTTAGCAAGGATGGAAATTTAAAGAAATTTCAAACCGCTTTTATTATTGGAAAACAAAGCACTCAGGAAACATTAAAAAGTGTAGCCCTAGTGCACATTCAACTTTGCAAAATGAGCCCATGTGAGTATATCTACAAGTCGGAAATCCGACCTCATGGCTGCGGACTATAGGATTATGTGTAAGGCTAGCAGGTTGAAACGTCGGAACAATCTATGAGGTTTATTTGTCTCATTCCACAAGGGTTGGTACATATCGGATGTTAAAATCAAGAGCAGTAATGATGATGAATCTGTGTATTGTCTAATAACACAGTATGTAAATCTTTGACCTTGTATGACAATCTGTGCTCCTGAGTGTCTTATTTTGATACACTATACGGCTGATGTGTCTTACATTCACTAATTCTGTTAGATTTTGGTTTGGTTTATTTTCCTAGATAGTATCATAAACCCGCAAAAATTCGCACATATCTATTTACACTAAGATAACCCAAGTGCACATATTCCGATACTGTAAATAAGCAGGCATGAGCCTAGAGATGTCATATCATTGTCATTTCTGCAATCAAGCCTTCTTTATGCTGTATATTCTTGGATTTAGTTTTGCCATCACCAGCACATGGCACGTGACACAGTAATGCGACAGATGTCATGTTGGTCAATCTGATTCTCAATAGGTGAATTTGGTGATTTCCATGTAACATTGTGAATCCTATAATGATAAAAAATGGCCATCCAGTTATAAGGTCGTTCAGCCAACAGTAGTCACTAAAGAGTCTTCGTTGTCATCGATCTCTCATAGGTCCTCGTAACTACTAATGAGTTCCGGTCTGATCTTGTCCACTTTTGCATTCGTATAGCCTATCACAATTGTGACATCCTTCTTTCGTGGTCTGTCAAAATATTTTCCCTTAAAATATCCTCCTTTTGCTTCCTGATATGCAATGTGCTTTGGAGCATAGCACTGCATAATGGTTATGGTTTAGAATTTGGAGTGGAAGCTGATAATTCCTCATGCTGGCTTGTTCCCACTCAATCAGGCTTTGTTTAGTTTTCTTTCTCACCGTCAGTCCCGCTCCACTGCTGTTAGTCGTCCTGGTTGGGCGATCCTGTGTACACGACGAAATATTCTGATGCCAAGGTGATTCGGCCTGATGCTGTCCATCAAGCCCAGCTCATTCCTAGGATCTCAAACCTATATATGCCCATCTCTCTGGCAATCTTTGATGTTTTCTCTGTCTAGTACATTATTCTCACATTCCAGTCCTTGTAACAGTCTTGGTGGAGAGAAGATTTATTGGGAAGTCAGTTCCATCTCGCACTTGACTGGTCTACTTAGTATGCTCTCCCTTAGATCCAATGAATTTTCTGCTGTTTTGGTTTCTGTTGCGCGGATGTTTGTGTAGTATGGGTGCTAGCCATACGCTCAAATCTCCCGTCCGGGCTTGGATTAGGAGACAGCTGAGGTAAGTAATGGAAATGACATAAGGAATGCCCCTGAAATCGAGATTTATCATTCTGGTTGATACCATATATTTTGAACAAAACTACCTAGTTGATTTACAAATGACATCGTCAGTAGTATCAAACATTTACTTTAAATACTGAATTTCTTAAGTTAATAGGTGTTGTAGATTAGATCCCTCTCTGGGGTATTTTAGTGTATACTATCCACGTTAGAATATATCATAATGATCTGTTGACAACTTATATTTTCTTCAGCTTGTTTTTTTCATTTGTTTCATCATCATTTATATTTAGTTTCAAACAGTAAACTTTGTGCAATTATACTGTATGCTTAAGCAGGTGTTGAAATATTATTAAAACACGCTATGATCACAGAAAACTAATTCATATCAATGTCTCATTTTTACAAAATAATTCCTTCTCTTTTTATGTTTCTTAATGAAGTTTACTAATTTGGTAACCATCATTGCAACACATACGTGTATGTTACTGTCAAAAAGCAACATAATGGCGTGCTGACAGAATTCTGGCACTATTTGGTTATGTCTCATGACATTTTTTTGGACAATTTAGAGCTACAAAGAAATTACCATTAAAATATAGTAACCGAAATTATAACCTAGCTTCAATGTTTCTCTCTCAATCATTATATCACGTAGAATTAAATCACATTATTTATACATTCAAAGTCTTTATATCCGTTCAACAGTTATAGTTCTAATTTTAAATAAAGGAAAACAAATACCGTGCACAAAAGTATGTATACTAGCTTAATCAGAATCATCCGTTGTGGTATATCAAGTACATTATTTTGCGTATTCTTCAGAGAATAATTGCGAATTTATTATCACCACCAATACAGAAATTTGAACATTTGGATCCAGAGAAGAGACCTCATTGTTCTCACTTTCTTCGGTGAGCCAGATAGTCAAACACTACTACGTTCAACTCATCTTTGACTGCATTCCGCTGAGTAGCGGATGTAGTTACATATAAACATGTAAGGAAAAAACAAAGACGCGAAAAACATATCTGCGATACAAATAGGGCAGATTTTCGAAATTATGGCTTATAATTTAATTTGTAATAGTAAGTAGCACAATAGATTTTTTATAAAGAAGTCATGTAGATTGGACGAAACAGATGTTGCTTATACCACAATGCATGTTGAATGAGCCATAATTCTTTTTCTGACCAAATATTCACAGCTGTTTATAAGAACTTTTTATAGCCGTATCTGGATCAAAATAAATAAAAAATTTTTACCGTAATTAAGAGACAACGAATTATATAAACGATTGTGGAGGCAAATGTATCCATTGGCCAATATTATGTGAAAGATCATTGACATTGTATTAATGTAACATGAACTAATTGCATAATAGTCCTAAATGCACTTAATCATGATTATTATAAGATTTACCGTTCAACAAAAATATTTGTCACATCTTGATCAGTTTTGTTTGAGTGCTCGTCTGAAGAACTATGCATGATTATAATTCAAGTGAAATAGAATTAAACTAATTCAGCGAAAACGTCCTTCATGCCAACAACTGGAGGTGATCGATTGGCTTTTTATTAGAAAGTATTCAGCACAAGGAATACCCAAATTGTACCAAAGTTTAATATTACAGGAAAAAAGTGGAAATTGTTGGGTTTCTCTGGTGGACTAAAGGATCTCTCATGCATTTTTTCCTCCAAATATGATGTACATTAACCTTAATGCTTGTATACCTACGCAATCAGCTATGTGTTATTCCAAAATCACGTTGTGATACTATATTTAAGTATTATTTGTATCTTGTTTTCTTTTAAACAATGGTTAGCCAAACGTCTCTGTTACCTACATTTGCATTAACCCTGTTCGTCGAGACACTGATAACATACACTGATAATTTAGAAACAAGATAAGCTGGTTTTAAATATTTGATTATCGTTTACAAATTTTTTCCTATTAAAGAAAGCTCACAATTGTAATTAGAATGGCCTTAACATAGCGTGTTCATAAGTAATAACTAACATATCATATACGACATTTAGTCAATATCATGAAAATGATTGAAACAAAATGATAGAGCCAAGAACACGTAATGTTGACGCAATAATGGAATGAGGTGTGTCAGTTTACATCACAACGTCTATAATGATCTTCTGTAGTATATACTAATGAAAATAAATTATTGATTCAGGAAGCAAATTATACTAAATTTCCATTCTTCTTTTGGTTGAGACAGGGAATTCAACGTTTGCAGTGGCTACTTGCAAGATTTACGACATTAAGATATAAACATACCGTAAATCATGTGGAAATTGATTATAGATGACATAAACTCTCTGATATCTTCATAAGGTTAGAATACACTTGATTGAGCATTGAACTCTGAAATGGAATTCGAGCCTGCAAATAAACGTTTTCAAACTCAATCGACGTCCTTCGATGACATAAGAAGAACAAAGTCTCTGACTGGAAATCAAAGCCAAAGAATAAAAATTCTCTTATGGATAATATTTCAGTGAAGTCATCATTCGCTAACAAATAGAAAATTCATCCTTGGATCATTAGTAACTATTACAGCAGTTGCAATCGTTTGTTCTGTCATCGTACTTATCCTGCCGTCTGGTGATACAAAAGTAGATCAAGGACAACAAACAGGTGCGACAATTTTCAATAACGTAATAAGGTTTGTATATTTATTAAGTGAATTTGCTTAACATCTAATGCAAACAAGTATTCTTAAGTCTTAAATCAGGAGACAAATCGATTGCTAATAGTTATAGAATTCTGACTGTTCTACCTATTATTAGCAAACTTATAGAAAGTCGTGTTCTCAGTTCGTTTTATGGCCTTTTGTGAAGAGTAGTTTGATTACCCCGTATCAGGTCAGGCTTCCATCCAAATCATTTATATGAGACACACACCCACTGGTTTGCGAGATTACTGGCTTAAGATATTTGTGACGGTCAGTCAACTGCAGTCTTATTCTTAGAACTAAGTAAAGCTTTTGACACTGTTAAACATGAAGTTTGACTACAATAATTATCAGCATGGCATGTGCCAAACTGTTAGGTGCCCTTGATGATAATATTAACTCTCGTCCAACCATTTTAAAACACTATAAAAGTTCAAAGAACACAGAAATTTTTTAAAAGGACTAGAGATTTATGCTGGAAAAGCTGATCTGACTAGTCCTCAATATCGTTGCTTTGCCACATGTATTTTACTTCTGTATATAGGCAGAAATCCAAAGTTCCTGTTACATGCAGAGGCTATACAGCTGACTAAAAATAGCATCTATGGTAAGTTTAAATGTCAAGGGTATGTTAAGATTTATAATATTTCCACTCAACATTCTAGATGGATGCCAGTTAAGGTTTATATTATTTGTGAAACGGAAACAAGTCATTAATTTAGAGAAAACATTGCAAAAAGACGACAATGTTATACCTGTCGCGCAAGGAACATTGTGTATTTTCGCCTACTTTCTAACACACTTTTGGCCTTTTAACTCCATTGTACAGCATTGAAACTCGTCTTTCTACGTCTGCCATCTGTGAAATTGAGAGATATTTTGGCCCTTTATGTTAGCACTGGTTTATACAGAATGGTTCAAGACTTTGTTCAAAGTTCATTGTACAGTTGAATACTACACAGTTTACTTAAGAAATACAGTTGTCATTCTAAGCAAAGAGAACTGCACCCTTTATAGAAGTGACCAAATACAACATGTATATTACATATGTCCTTTGGTTGACATGGTATTTCGCTGCAAATAAAATAACACCATTACGGTCACAAAACACCACAAGGAACACATTATAAATTTAAAGACAATAAACATGGATCTATATGAACTTGAAGGCGTTTTCGTTCCTAATTTATTGATTTAAATATATTTATTGCAGTTCCTATAAGTGTTGGGACCGAGTGGGGAACCTGGACGACTTGTTCCGTGATCTGTGGTGCAGGAATTCAAACGAGTATCAAAATCATCATACATTTAAAGATTAGAGGCTAGTAATGTATATTAAATACCAGCATCTACTTTTTGGCATAATTTTTCAGAGCTACAATTTACCTCTATCTTATACAGTAGGCAGACATCATATTTTATTGCACTGGTTTACGCTTATCCAGGCCCAGCCAAAGGGTTTCTGGCGCCCTAGGAAAATTGACGCATTCCATAGAAAAATATTAACTTCCGTCTAATTTGCTGCGCTATAAAGCCTAAAACGAATTCTTAGGGCGCATATAGGGTCAGGCCGGCCCTGCCTATATATTTTAATGTCTCTTGTATTACTTTTTGTTCATAATTGTTTTAGTTTACAGTATCTCCCTATTTTGAACTGAACATTTTCTGTCTGTCTCTACACTATACTTTATGTAGCCAAATGTTATATAACATGTCGAAATACATCATATAAATAGAAATATGGGATGAACATATACTAATATAAGCATTGGACGAAATATCTGTGAACTTTACAAAGAAATATGAAACCAAATTTTGCCACTACCTAAGCTTTTATGCTCACAAAAGTAGCATTGATGTATTATGAAATAATTTCACCTGATACTAGTATATAAGTCTTCCATACTGTTTCTGATTTAACAAATCACACGTAACTATATAATGTACGGAGGCCTATATCACACGCATTTTCTGCTGAGTAAATAAATCATACTTTTGATACAGTTAATTAAATCATGAACATTATAATTGAAAAAAATTAGCCTGACTGAAGAAAGGATGGTAAATATTACGAATTCCATTCATGTTGTAGAGGTGGAAGAAATCCCCCTTCTCTGTGTTTACACTTCATGTAGCCTTGGACAGTATACTTATGTCTGTAAATCTAAGACTTAGCTTTTCAATTCTGCAGCAGTATTCCATTCTGGCCCTATTAGCATTTTGTATGGTTTATCTCCCTTTTCTTTCTTTTACTTGAAATTGGGAAATACATGTATCGACAGATCTACGTATAAATATGCGTGAACCTCAAGAAGACTCACCGTACTAATTAAGTTCCCATAGTAAATCTATGCAAAACACATGATATAAAAAATTTGATAACTTCAAATATCTGAGTGCTCATAAACAAATCTATATTTATCAGTATACATGCATCCTGGATAACATTTTTTTGTGCAGCGAAAAATATATTAGCCGTGGCATTTTCTGGATTTACGTGTGTTGAAATATATGCTTTGAATTTCCCACCAAAGAGTCAGGTGCTAGTTTCAATAATGAGTGTTCCAAACTCAAGACTGTAAAAGGACTGAAAATCCATCAATAAAACATTGTCTCTATTATTTCCGATAGGAATAGGAGAAGCTCCCAAAAGATTCAATTTACTAAATTCTAACTTTCATTAGAAACCAATCACACACACACACACACACACACACACACACACACACACACACACGCTTATACTTAACCATATATGCCGCCTGCTACATATATATATATATATACTCTATATATATATATATATATATATATATATTCTTTTTTATACTTTTATCTCCACCATAAGTACCTGGATTACAATTCGCCCAGTAGTTTCAGCACTGCTTCCCCGGCCCCGTCAAAGTTTGTTGGTTAGTAATACTATTATTTGGTAATTTGATGTACAATGAAAATAGGTCATGTACACTGATACCTTTGTTAGTTAGAAATGGTCTGTTGATAGGTCAAAATGTTTGAGTTTGGTCCACCAGCAGCATATCTTGTAAGAAAGTGGGATCGAATTTATAGTATTTTAGTCTTTGTAACATGCCAAAAGGTTAGAGCAAACTCAGACTAAGGGCTATCTTTGTATCTTGAACCAATGTTTTTTTTTTTTTCTTTAATAAAACCATATTCTCGGGGGTATTGTAGGTGTCTGGACTAATTTTAATGTCGGGAAAGATATTTAAAAAAATTCTGTGAAACGCATTTTAGAATATTACACCTGCTCCGCTTTTCTCAATTGTAATTGCTAGTGCTAATATTAATAAACAACATCACTCAGTATTTCTCCGTTATAGCTTTATTGATTCCCACAGTTACAAGGTAAGAAAAATAACGGTTCAACGTAAGGAAACAAATGGATGTCTATTTATTTCTTACATAACTTAAAGAAATATACATGACTCGATTACAAGAAACGTTTAAACAATACCAAAACACAAATAAACTGTACCAATAAACATATAGATGTTACCTTGGAAAGTCCGAAAGAACCACATTATTATACAATTATTTTCTCTTTGAATAATATTTCGTAAATAATTACAATCTAAGTTTGAAAACATAATTACTTATTAAAAACAAATAGTCACTTAACATGAGTTTCTATAATTTTCCTTGATTTTTTTGAGAACAATTTTTTCCTTATATGCACAAGTTGACAGATCCTGGAATATCGAATGTGTTTGATATGTTCACCTGACGCGGCCATGTTTGATTTTGTGGTCGGCCGCGTGTTTAACATGTTGTATATCAGAATCAAACTTAATTACTTTATTAAAGTTGATGTTTGCATCGGCCCTCTTGCATGGTATATTAGATAATACGGATGTTAAAAGAACTCATGTCGTACGATACTGCTGATTGGAGAATTCTGAACTCGAATATGAAGTGTTTTTCCACCTAATTTATATATCTCATAAGATCATGATAACTAGGGTTCATGAACTCTTTAAGGCGTGATCACTAGAGTTCATGAACTCTTGAAGGCGTGATCACTAGGGTTCATCATCTCTATAAGGTACGATCACTAGGGTTCATGAACTCTATATGGCGCAGTCACTACGGTATATGAACGCTAAGAGCACTACCATCACCGCAACTGAAGTTCAGGAACTCTATACGGCACGTTCACTAGTATTCATGAACTTTATAAGGTACGATCAGTAGTCCCTGGTGTCCATGAACTCTATAAGAAACCTTCAGTACCGATACTAGACTACGTGTGGAAGCAAAACATTTGAAACAAAATCTCTCACAATACTGATAAATTCATAAACAAATACACAGTGCAGTATACAAGCAGTAAGACTATGCCAAGCAAATATATGCAAAAAATGACATATCATTGATCATATGTTCGGACTATATACATTTTAACTGCCAAAGCCTTGGTAGGACTATTTTCAAAAAATGGCATGCATTAAAATTAGTTAAAAAAGAAACAACTAGTGAAATGTTAAGTATCCTTAATATATTTCCCATGGTGAGAGTACGATAATGTAATCTAACCGAAAAGGACGAAAGGTTGAAATGACTTGTTTCTTGCACACATTCCGTAACCTTGGACTATACTTCCCTACACTTACACTCTAATCACGTTCAATGTGGGAAACACGCTGAAATCACATAGTAGCCCATAAAATATATACGATCCCCACCCATCAGTTAAAGTTCACGTATAGAAAAATCAGTATCAGTATCAGTAAACCATAATTTACTAGATGGCCATTTATTTTTAACAAAATTGTAATGAAAAGCATACATGAGCCACTTTGATAAATCCAACATAAATCGGCTTATTAAGTTTCAAATTTGTTTTTCGTCGTTGTATCGCAACAAGATTTTCATTAAAAATTTTCATACTAACGAAACTATCATCTGATACAAGTTTATTCATACGATCCACATCATTAACTAACTCAATATTTACTCGTTTTCCAATATTTTCCATTGTTTTTCCAAAAACTGAGTTGTTCATGAGCTTAAAGAAATCTTTTTCAAAATCGTTTCTAGCTACTGCTCTTCTAGAAGTATTTGAGTTAATATAACCTTTCATCCATGGTGCTTGATTAAACTTGAGCACACGATGAGCTTTTCTTAAAACAAGACCAGCATCTACCGCTTATTTTAGAACTTTATGATGCATAACATAATTTCGTTTATCAAGTAAATTTGGAACAAGCCTTTTTTACAATCGAACTTTGACTTGGAGATGCTATTTCTTGTTGTTCTTGAGACAATAAACTATAATCTATTATCATCGATTCCGCACAAAACGGGTAATCGTTATGCAATTTACGTAACGTAACAGGATAATCGAGATCAACTTCAACAAAATACGAAACGTCATCTGGTATCTTTTTATTATATTATTATTTATGCTGGATGAAATTTTGTAGTACATAATGCCCTTATTCTACATAGATCTACCAGTGACAGACATGTTTAATTACAGTTTCTTTCTGTCCATTAAAACCTTTCTAATGTGTTTACTGTTGGGACCAACAATTTTAGCTGTTTTGTGGAGGTAGTCAGTATTGGGAGTGGGTTTTTTTCTTTGTACTGGAATGGCCACATAGAGGATAAAAATATGTGGCTAGCTTGCAGCGGAAGTTAGGTTACAGAATGGTGTTTGTAGGGAAGTTTCTCTATCACAGAATTTATTCCACATGTAGAGTTAAGCAAACGCTGTTGGAGGCACTGTTTTTTCTTCTTGTGAGCTCTTAATTTTCTTTGCATTGATTGCAAGGTCTTAGATGTGTTTGGTATAGGTTGAGTAGACCCGAGAACTTGAAGAAAACTATAATTTTGCTGGATTATCATGAAACTGCAATGATCCTAATGAATTAATTTCCAATGTCCTATGTGGTCATTGTTGCTTAGAATGCCACATTTATTTGTGCATTACGTGCCCACCAGTTTGATTTGTTTTGTTGTTCTTGTGTTATCAAATGAAAATGTCAACCTGGATCTGTTGACGCAGACCAGCCAACCCTTCCAGTAAGACTTGCAGAAATGAACATTAAAATATGGACTTGTAGAATAAAAGAACAAATCACGGAAATATGATTGCAGTAAAATCCGGATACTGGCTTGTCCTTGTTTGCTTCAGATCCAGGTTTCATATTAGATTCAGTGGATTTGGTAAGGGAAGCAGACTAACTTTACCCGAGTACCTCGGAAGCTTTAGACTGCGTAGTTTGCGATGCAACACATGTGCACGATCAAGCTGTTGCCTATGTTTGTTTTACAAATGACATCCAACAGGTGATATGTCAGGAAGAAAGAGACAATAACCTCTCCAAAAGTTTTAATTGTGTAGAAAAATGAAAGAGAATATTGAAGATTCTTGGGGGAAAAAAAGCTGGATGGGCAACAATTAAGTTTCATGTACATCATGTGTTGTATATCACATGGCAGGAAAGATGATTGCTGTCAACATGGCTTGCATGAAATTTATTATTTTGTTTTAAAACGATTACTTTTAGTTGAGAGATATCAAGAAATCATTGAGCTCCATGGAGTTTGGAATGCAGTTTGTGAAACTGTACTGGAGGTAATTAAGGCTCAAGTAAACTTTACAAACTTCTTCCCTAAACACATTGTGTACTGTCACTGCATCAGTCTTCAATCACACTTCTGGACTTTTAAATACATGTTTTCCAGCTAGACAATAGCAGTACATGTTATTTTGTTACACCTCACTGAAAACTGGTCCAACTTGTGGGAAAATAAATTGACTGCCTTACTAAGAAGGATTCATTAGGGTTGGCAAGTCGGCATTATGTTGTGGTTGACGTGGGTCTTGAGTGACCACAGTTAGGTGCATGCCATACACTTCTAAAGTTGCTATTTGGTCTTAAAGCAGTACTTTCTTTATCCACAGTGTGTCACTGAAGAGTCCAAACCAGGAGGATGGTGGTAACATGAAGGGAGGAGGAGGAAGAGGTAGATGTGGCACAGATTTTCATGGTGCTTATTCATTATATCTGGAGGGGCATGAAACTTATCACTGGGATGAACAAGAAGGGAATTGTTCCTAAATAGCAGCAAAAATACAACAGTGATAGGATGACTTCATAGAGTTTCTCAATGATGGGAGTTTGATGATGCCCACTTTCCCATAAGATATAGATCAGGCACTCCCACCCCATCTGATGTTAGAGTTATACATATCCAATTGGAACCAAAAGAGACTGATGTCTGATAGAGATTATTCATAAATTGTGATTCATTTCTCAATAGGAATGTATAGAAATGTGCATATCAGATGAAAAAATATCCCAGAGGATTGTAGGCCAATCAAGAACATGCATCTCTCACACAGACTATTGTACTAGTGACAAGTTAAAGTAAATAATTACAAGGAGGCTGACTTCATGCTGGTACAAGGGAGGTAATCACGATACCTTCCAAATGCAATTGTGGAAACACTTGGTCTGCGTAACATGTACCAGATATGCCAAATGTGAGGCATGTCGCTGCCATATTTAATAAAAATAAAGTTACCATAGCAGTGCATGCCAGAAGTAATTTTTTTTTTTTTTGTTGATGAAATTGCTGCAAAGGTTGTGGACCAATCATAATAAACAGTATTTTATTTCGAGTACAGGAGTCAGCCAGTGTTTCATCAGTGAAGTAGAATAATACCAAATGAGGGTTGGAATTAAATAGTTTTGCAAGGAAATATGTCTTTATCATAAACAAGGTCGAAGCATAGTGAAATATTGTTTTTGGTTTGTATTATTATTTTGTTTTAATTTGCAAACATGTTCATGATGAAGGTGTACAACATAAACTTTCATCCACACTCATTGAAAAATGGGTATATTGAAATTACCTTTTTTTCTCCTTGCACTGAAGATTTTAATTTCATAAACACATTTTTGTATGGGAAAGTCATTGCTTGTTTTGCTATTTATACCAGCATTCTCTTACGTTCACTTTACAAGAGTCTTCAACAACTATTTTCTGATTCATCATTTATTAGGGTGAGATTTGTTTATTAAAATAAATGTCACTTAATGTTTCATGTTTACAGTGTACACTGATCTTCCAGAAAATGATTGTGTTCATCTAAAAAAAAAAGTGTAGTTTTTAAAATAATAAAAGCACACAAAATTTAATTGTGATGTAATAAGTTTTTGATGTATTTTGTTTGCCAAAACTTTCAACAGAATCCATGACTGAATTTTTAGCTCAACTGGTCATAGAACATAAGAGTATTTGGGATGGTCTTTTGGCTGTAAACCATTGTCCATCAGTTAGTTAACAAGAATGGGTGGGTGGGTGTTTTTTTTTTTTTAATACTACTTCTCATACATTACTTTGAGAATTGCCATTAAACTGTAGACATTACAAGATTTACCTCCAATATGGCTGCACAGTAGCCATTTTGAAAAGCTTAACATTACTTCTCCTGAACAGTGGTCATATTAATATGGGATTCTTGTTATGTCTGCTTGTTCGTATTTGAAAAATGGTGCTGATGTGATACAGGCCATATTGAAAATCTTACTATCACTGGATGGATTGTGATACAAACATGTGCCCTGTGTGGTCAAGTGGTCTAATTACTCTCTTTTACAGATCAATCATACATCTTACCTCTCTCTGCATGAGCTTAAGTCTTGGTATGATCATTTTGGGTATGTGAGAAAACTTGCCAATAGTTTCCGATGGGTTGACAGTTCTTCTCAGGTTCTTCCTCCACAATATATACTGGCACTCATGTGCTGAAAAATGACTTTAAACCCCACAAACCAAACCAGTCATAGGAACAATGGTTTTGCACCAGAAGACTTGTAAATGAAAAATGTTCATAAATGAAACTGTAAACAGTCTGATATCCATTATGGCAGCCATCTTGAAAATCTTGTTATTGCTAATCTTCCAAATGGAGGGTCAAATTGACATGAGGTTTGCATCAAAGTACTCATTATGATGTCTGGTTAGTCGTTTAAAAAAATGTAGTTCCAATTAAACCTTCAAAGTGGCTGCCATTGTGGCCATCTTGAAAACTTGAAAAATGTTATTGCTACTACTCCTAGATGAAGGATCGTATCTACATTGGAATTTCACCAAAGATCATTTGTGCTGTCCAATTGAAAAGGATGCCAATCTAGCATCAAATATGTCCATCTTGGTTATGGTCTTGAAAGTCTTCTTATTGATTCTCCTTCTCAGTGGAAGGTCATATGGACATGGAGTTGTCATCAAAAGACTTGTACTGATGTCTGGTTTTAGATGAAAATGCTACCGATAGACTTCAGTATAGTTGCCATGGAGGCCAATATGAAAATCTTGATATCACTCAAGAATATCAGGGATGGTTTCAACTCTCAGCAGTTAAAGAAAGAAATGCTCTTATCTTTATTCTTGGAAATTCTTTTCAGACAGTAGAGCTTCAGTCCCTTTGAGGGACTCTTGATTTACATGTCTAATAATTTGCTTGTTTCTTGGCCCAGAGTGGAATGCAGAATGGGGGGTGTGCTTGTCATATATATATAATTAATTTACTACATTGTACTGTCTCTTATAAGGATCCTTTCAAGAGAGGCCACTCCAGGCAGAAGGTCTCATCCTGTACTGATATGGTACATTTTATTATCTCCCCTTTTGAGGCCATCTTTCCTTTTCAGAGTGGGTGGCTTCGTTCGAGCTGAAATCACTAATGAGTTGAAGGTTTTAACATTTGATCAAAATCAGTTTATAGCACAGTCTTTGGAAAAATATAAACAAGGTTACCTTTGCTCTGTGTTTTATTAAGATTTCAATGACATCTTGCTCCTGGTGCACCAGTTATCTGTTGCAGCTTATTAACCAGTTATGTTACCTTCTAAATCACACCCACTAAAAGCCCAAAATGTCCTGTCCTGCAGTAAATTGATCCTGTTCCTTGAATTGTTAAAAGAGACAGCTGAATAAACAGGTGGGTAGGATTCTGATAGACTGTATTTGGAGCCAAAGTGTGTAAGCAGACTTTATTTGTTTTTTGGTGTAAAATTCGCATCCAGTTACAAAAAAATGTAAACTTTTGTTCCCATATTTTCAAAACATTTTGGATATAAAAAGAAGACTCAACACCCAATAATCAGATAGAATTCTTGGAGTACAACAATATCATTTAAACTTTACAGTCGTGGAGAGGAATTGAATTGAGGAAGTTGTCTAATTCTAACTTCTGGACTTTGAGCTTATGCTTTCTGTTCAGAAAGGTTCAAGAATAAAGGGCCCTATTGCATTATGTTCTATAGACCATGGCTAGAATAAGTAGCCCAATTCACTAAGGAAAGTAATTACAT
>JAECUM010044508.1:0-16608 GCA_016617855.1 Megalonaias nervosa | reverse complement strand
CTCTCTCTCTCTCTCTCTCTCTCTCTCTCTCTCTCTCTCTCTCTCTCTCTGCAACTATAATTCTATTTGTTTCCCTCTTTCCTCTCTCTGCATCTTCATTTGTTTTTCTCCTTTCTGACCCTTAAGCTTTCTTAACTTGATTTTATTCTTGTATTTTAGTTTCAATTATATAACTTGCAAGATATAGCCTGATGGAGTCTGACTAATCATGTCCAAAGCACTTTTACCCAAGATATTTTTCTCTAGCAAATATTGGACCAAAATATTTTTTATTTCTTGCTTCGTTATAGAATCCTTCTCAGAATGATCATATTTACTGGCAAGATGGAGGAATTGATCCTTTTCCCAAGAGTCTAACCGTTCCTGAGTTGAATTTGACAAAACAATTCTTCACTTTAGTTGGTATTATAAAAGCGTTTTGTTCCACTCAATATTTCCAATAATACAATCCATGAATACATCATTATTTGAAATTTCACTATAAATTCAAGTCCCTATTTCCAAGAATGTTATTTTTGAAGAGTACTTTGTATTTTCAGTGAATAAGTAATTTTGAATAAATAAACTTCTAGCCCAAATTAATTACTTGTCACAATGATAATAAAATTGATTCTACTTAACGTTAAAGTACGAATATTTAATCTCTAGAACAACACGATTATGTAGTTTTCTCTCTGATGCCAGGTCACAGTTAACATTTCCTAAAAAAACATGTTACTTATGGAAAGTTTCCTTCTGGAAGTCTCCTAATGTTTACAAGATAAAAACTTAGTTTTAATTAGAAGTCTATTTCTTAACTTATATTATAAAATGTAGTAAACAACAATTAATCTCGGCATTTCATGTGGAATTTCCTAAGTTCTAGACTTCAATTGAGATAAACATTTTAACTTCAAAACCATAACCAACGATTCAGGTCAGGTGGAAAATAAACTTGATTTTGGACAAGGTCACGTCCAACATACAATGTTATATTATGAATAGCAGATAATGAAATAAAAGCAATTAATAAACTTAACAAACAATGCAAACTAAATATGCATAACACTTACTACCACGATGAGGTTATATTTTTAATATATTTTCATTTCAATTAAAGTGTCTATAATGGAAAAATTTGTATTACTTCTCAAATGATTATAATCAGCCCCTTTGCGAATCTCCAAGTACATTACTTGCTGCAATAATCTGTTCTGAAGTATTCGAAATATAACACTTGATTATAAGCGAGATCAAGGGAAATTAATCAAATTGACAAAATAAATAGATAATAAATAAATAAGTACCTATATCAAGTAAAATAATTTTCTAAAAATTTGCTTTACAATGCTATTTACGTCGAACCCTACTAGAATATAATTTCTTCTTTATTCATACATCTTTGAATTCTATAGTATCTATAGCATCAGTCTATTAATAATTTCCTTTACGTCATGTTATGGCACGGGTTACAAAACAGCATGCACTTTTCGACCCGGATAAAGTAAGAATAAAATAAAATTGCTATGTTGCAAACGGACCCAGAACCATTTAGGATCTCTAAAAGGTAATGAAATGGACAAGAGACATTTCTAAACGAGGTAAAGCATGAGCTGCAATGTTGCATTAGGAAGCAACATGGGTGACAAAATGCTTTTGGGCCGTTAGAAATAACCACTACTCTCCCAAAAGCCCATACGTCTAAACGCCCATTATGTATCCAGAGAAGCAGATAAATGATCCCTCTCAAAATCAAACTGGCATGACAAAAGCCTGCTGAAATCGGCGATTTCATATGATATCAAAATGTTGAGTAAATGCAAGAAACATTGTGTTGGGTTTACTCACAATAAACATCAAGAGTAATGCTCCGACTGCCATTCGCCGAACATGTCCACTGACCCTCATCCCTTGTTCTATCTAAGGACGAAATCGTCACTTCCGCTTTGTCAACATCAGCAGTGTACGTATAGCCCCTCTCGGGGTGATGATCTGGCATGCAGACATTGATTTTACAGCTTGTTAAGAACTCTCTATTATGAATCAACGTTCGTTCTTTTGCAGTTGAATAGCATAATACCCGGACCATATGGTGCATTTCAGGTAATTCTGGTTGAACCTTAAGTGAAATTGCACCTGTGAGAAAAAGCATAATCATGTAGCTGTCATTTGCAATATAATCTAAGTAGTAATAAGGGGCACCCTAGGGACACGTAGACTTCGATGTTAAAAAGTGGCCAGCCACTTGGGGGACAAAAGTTATAGGGACACGTAGACTTTCATGTTAAAAGAGGGGTTTTCACTTCGGGGACGAATGAAAATGTATTGGACTTGTCTAGAGACAAATGAAAATGTATTGGGATTGTCAACGGACAAAGGGAAAATGGAACAGGGTGGATGGGTCTGTCTAGGGACAAGTGGGTGATAGGGACAAACTAAAGATAGACATAGTGTTACGAATCTAGGCTCGTACAAAAGTAGCAAAGAAAAGAGTGAAGCCAACAAGCTTTGTAAATTTAACAGAATAATTTATTTCCCTAGAAAACAAGATAAAAATTGAAAAAGGACTTACGGTTTGTGAATCTAATCCAAAAATTAATCCTAGAATTAAAAAATACAAGTCCTATCACTAAAACTTTCTAAATGAATCAAGGTTCGAATTCCGATGAAATTTCAAGATGGAAGACAATGACGTCCTATATAACCTGTTTTGTGTTATGGTGTCAACAGTCCCTTGTTGAATCACCAAGAATATAATTCCGGTTTAAGAATTATAAATAATTTTCAGGAAATGTCTTTGTCCAAGAATTCTGATGAGCACAAGTAAAGTCTCCAGGGAATATAAATTATTTAAAATAAAAACTCAATTCAAACTGGCAACACAAAATCAATACCTTTGAGCCCGAAGATATGATTTACGACTCAATAAAAAACACTATGAAACGTCACTTTAACTCTAACTACAACGCAGAACGGACCACGTGATAGGGTCACTTGATCACTTAGTCCGAGCGGCGCAGTAACATTACACGTCGATTATCACGTACGCCATGGACGAATTTAATTGTACTTAACGAATCTTGCTATAAGATTCAATAATAAAAAATGTTTTAAAAAGTTGTTTACAGCATAGCTGAAAATAGCTCTGAAATCAAGATCACGAAACGATGTAATGTTTCTACGAACTGCATATTAATCAGACTAAAAAAAAACTCAACTGAATTTACTTGAAAAATGTCAAATCCAGTGAATAAAGTTATCATTACAATAACACGCAATAAAATAAAATAAAATAAAAACGAAAATTAAAACTAACACACAAGTAATTAAATTACACATACGTATCACTTCCCCCACATAAAGAGAATGAAAGATTTATATAATAAAGCTTTCTTTATACCATATGTTAATTATACATCAGGTAAAATAAATTACATAAGAAGAACTCTTATGAATTATACAAAGTATACATGAAGTAATATTTATATACACGGGAAAGTGCATCTGCTATTAAATTCTTTTATTTCTTGATGTGCCTGATTTCAATATTATATTCCTGTAACAACAGACACCACCTTAATAATCTTAGATTTTTGTTTTTCATCTTGTCGATGAAAGTATGGGGGTTGTGGTCACTAAACACAATAATCGGAGAAGGAGCTGAACTAATGTAAACTTGAAAATGCTGTAATGCCAGTATCAAGGCCGAACATTCCTTCTCGATTGTTGAGTAATTAATTTGGTGCTTATTTACTTTCATAGACAAATAGCACACCAGGTGATCAACACCATTGCTATCTTCTTAAATCAACACTGCCCGAACCCCAACATCACTTGCATCAACAGATAGTTTAAATCATTGACTGAAATTTGGAGCTGTAAGAACTGGTGCACTTTCAAGTATGGCCTTTAACTTCTCAAAAGCGTCCTGACATTTTTCAGTCCAAAGAAACTTGTTTTTCTTGCTCAATAAATTTGTCAAGGGTCCAGCTATATTAGACAAAACAAAATTTCCGATAGTATCCAGCCATACCAAAAATCGCATCAGTTGCTTTTTACTGACAGGCACAGGGATATCAGAGATAGCCTTGATCTTAGCATCTATAGGTTTAAATTGTGCATGTCCAACAATATGTCCTAGAAAAGTTACACAAGCACAGCAGAACACACTTTTGGATAAATTGATTGTAAATCAATATAAGTCCTGACAATAAAAAGTCCTAAGTGAATTATAATTCGAATCCCGATGAAGCTCCAACATGGAAGGCGATGACGTCTTCTATAACCTCTTTTGTATTGACGTATCAACGGTTCTTTGTTGAATCACCAAGAATAATAATCCGTTTTAGAATTCCAAATGATTTCCAATAAATATCTTTGTCCAAGAATTTGAATGAGCACAAGTGGTCCAGAGAGAATAAATTATTAATTCCGCAAAATAGAACAATTCAAATCAAACTGGCAACAACACAAAAATACCTTTCAGCTCCGAGGATATTAATTACGACTGACTAAAACTAAAATAACATTTGTTAATAAGCCCAACTGATACTCAAACAAAGTCCCGGATGAGGGCAATCCTCTGGAAAGTCCTAATTGACACATGCTGTTTCACACGTAGGCCAGATATGACCTTGACTGAAATCAGCGATTTCTCCACTGAGAATGAATAAAACAATAATAGAAAAAAGGTTGTTTACCAGAAAGTGAATCTAGGTCACCGATTAATACAATGTAAACAAGCTACTATGTGTTTATCAGGCTAAAAGAACTGAATTGAATTTTCTGGAAAAATGTCAGATCCAGTGAATAAAGTTATCATTACAATAACATGTAACGGAATAAAATAAAAAAAAAAAAATAACAAAATTAAAACTAACAAACAAGTGATTAAATTACATATACGTAACATTATGAAAATTGATTTTGAAAATAGGAACAACAATATCTTAATGTCAAAGATAGTTTCATTGTTCAAGATCATAATATAAGATTTGTTTTATTTTGGAACTAGTAATTGTATGTACCTATGAGTTTTTCTTTCAATGTAATCCATTTTATTTCATGCAGATTGTCTCTTTTGCCTTGCAGATTAAAACTTCATATTTTTCTTGCATTTTCTCCTATTCAGACCACACATAAAGCTGTAGAAATGTGCCCTCCAAAAGTCCTTCAAAAGCCTGTACTGTACCCACTTTCTTGTTCCACGCATAGTGCTATTTCAGTGGGTTATGCACAGCATAATTGAAGTTCATCAGTTCATATATATGATACATTATTTATAGCGCATCCCTGGACCTTGTCTATTTTGCACCTATACATGTAATTGGTGGTTGTGATCTTAAGAAGTTGAACAATGATAAGTAAGCAATCATTCTACATTCCTTGAATGCTCTGTTTAATATTCCTGGTGTTCTTAAAGCACAGGAATACATGTTACGGTACCAACAGATTCACTAAAGTCTAATAGACAGAAATAATATATCTTGTTTGTTGATCAATGTCCAACCACACTTACTCTCCCTTCTCATTTGGCTGACAAGGCCTAGCAGTGAAAACAAATATCTCAGGTTTGTAATTTTAAATTATGCCTATTTAATTCAGAGCAAGCAAACGTTATACATTGTGTTCATTGGAGTTGTTTGCTTTCAATATTATGCATAATAGCTATTAAGATTGCTTACAAAACTGGACTTGCACTTTGTTCATGAATATTTATATGTCTCCAATAGATAGTTCGGTCATATTTGTTTCATAAACTTCATAGATTAGGTTTCCATTTTTTTGCAGATGCCCCAGATGTTAGAGTTAATATATCAGGACTTACTGTAGTTGGTTCTAAGGACAGTCCTGATGTGTACACCCAAGGGAAATCCACCACAGTATACATTTCATATATGGATGCATAGGGTGGGACAGATGGAGATTAGGAGGTTATATGGAGTAAACACACTTACATTGCCTAACATACGCATCCAAGATATGGGTACATACATTTGTACTGTAGACAACTCAATTACTGGTCTGGATGGACAGATCAATCAGATTGGTGACATACATGTATATGTTCAAGGTAAGGTCTGTTATTATTGGACAGTGCTTGGTCTATTTTTGGGTGCCAGGTTCTTTATTATGTAAGGAAGACTGTGGCATACCAAACTTGGGTCAGCGTAACATGCTTTCCAGAACTAAATGAAAATTTCTTTGAAACTTTCTTTGCTTTAGTTTCAGTATCTTATGACATATCTCTACAAAAATTTGCACTGCAGATGTATCTTCGAATGAAGGTGCAAATTCACATGATAGTAAAATATGCACATGGATTTCTGCATAAATTTTAATCCTTACTGACTAATACCAGTCAGGATTCAGGTCCAGTTACTGACATGAAAGAACTTTTAAATATCAATGGCTGAAAAGTGGCTGAAGTGGTGACGGTAAGGTTGTAGGCACAATCCTCATAGATTTTGGAAAAGCATTTGGCTAGCTGGAACAATTCAAAATTGATAAATGTGGAGAAAAAATCCTGAGGCAATTCTATCCTATTTTTCACGAGGAAGTACATGTATGAAGAAGTCAAAAAATGGAGTGCTCTCATGACCATGATTACACTATTATGTTCAGCAGGGTTCAATGTTAGTTTCTCTTTTATTTCTAATCATTATTAATGATCTGCATTTTTATCTGCAAAAGAGGTTAAATCAAACAATCTCTACTGATATTATAACCCTTGCAAATGGCCAACCTTTATAAGTTTTATTAAAATGAATTTGTAATGTTTATCAAGACCCTGATCTTCAGATCATCATTAATGTCTACAGATATTGATAAATGATAGAAAAAGTCCATTTGTGTGAAGCTCACTAATGTATTGTTACGTGTCTAGGCTCGTACAAAAGTAACAAAGAAAACAGTGAAGTCAACAAGCTTTGTATAATTTAACAATTAATTTATTTCCCTAGGAAAACAAGGAAAAAAAATGGAAAAAGGACTTACAGTTTAGGAATCTAATCCAAAATTAATCCTAGAATTAATGAATATAAGTCCTGACAATAAAAAGTCCTAACTGAATCACAATTCGAATCCCGATGAAGTTCCAAGATGGAAGGCGATGACGTCTTCCATAACCTCTTTTGCGTTGACGTGTCAACAATTCTTTGTTCAATCACCAGGAATAATAATCCAGCTTTAGAATTCCAAATAATTTCCAATAAATGTCTTTGTCCAAGAAGCCAAATGAGCACAATTAGTTTCCAGGGAGAATACATTATTAATTCCGAAAAATAGAAAAATTTAGAACAAAAACTGGTAACAATACAAACATACCTTTCAGCTCCGAAGGCATTAATTACGACTGACTTAAATCACTATAATAAGATGAGATATAACCAAACCAATACGCAATTTAGACACTCGTGATGGGTCACGTGATCACTTAGCTACAAGTCTAGTATCAGGTGGGCCAGATATATGACCTTGACTGAAATCAGTGATTTCTTCACTGAGAATGAATTTATAAAAAATAAAATAAAAAATAGCTGTTTACCAGAAAGTGAATCTAGGTCACCTATTGACACAATGTAAACAAGGTACTGCGTTTCTCAGGGTAAAAAGAACTGAACTGAATTTTCTGGAAAAATGTCAAATCCAGTGAATAAAGTTATCATTACAATAACATGAAATTAAATAAAATTTAAAAAAAATTAAATTGGCAAACAAGTAATTAAAATACATATACGTAACACTTCCCCCATAAAGAGAAAGAAAGATTTATGTAATAAAGCTGTTTTTGCCATATGTTAATTATACACCAGGTAAAATAAACTACATAAGAAGAATACTTATGAATGATACAAAGTGAAATAATATTTCTACACACGGGAAAGTGCATCTGCTATTAAATTGTCTTTTCCTGTGATGTGCCTGATTTCAATATTATATTCCTGTAACAACAGACACCACCTTAATAATCTTAGATTTTTGTTTTTCATCTTGTCGATGAAAGTAAGGGGTTTGTGATCACTAAACACAATAATCGGAGAAGGAGCTGAACTAATGTAAACTTGAAAATGCTGTAATGCCAGTATCAAGGCCAAACAGTCCTTCTCGATTGTTGAGTAATTCCTTTGGTGCCTATTTAATTTCTTAGAAACATAGTACACTGGATGATCAACACCATTGCTATCTTCTTGAATCAATACTGATCCAACCCCAACATCACTTGCATCAAAAGAGAGTTTAAACGGTTGACTGAAATTTGGAGCTGTAAGAACTGGTGCACTTTCATGTATGGCCTTTAACTTCTCAAAAGCCTCCTGACATTGTTCAGTCCAAAGAAACTTGTTTTTCTTGCGCAATAAATTTGTCAGGGGTTCAGCAATATTAGAAAAATGGGAACAAAATTTCCGATAGTATCCAGCCATACCTAAAAATCACATCAGTTGCTTTTTACTGACATTCACAGAGAATTCAGAGATAGCGTTGACCTTAGCATCTATAGGTTTAACTTGTCCATGTCCCACAATATGTCTTAGAAATGTTGCACAAGCATGGCAGAACTCACTTTTGGATAAATTGATTGTCAAACTTGCATCAGTGAGTCTGTCAAAGAATTTCCAAATTGTTGCTAGATGTTCTTTCCAGGTGTCATTGTACATGATGACATTATTGATATAAGCATGACAATTATCTAGACCAAAGGTAATCATATTCATCAAACGTTGAAATGTACTTGGCGAACACTTCATCCCGAACGGCATCACTTTATATTGATAAAGTCCATCTGGAGTCACAAATGCCGAAATTTCCTTTGCCCTTTCCGTTAGTGGAATTTGCCGAGATCCTTTCAGATCAAATTTTGTGACATACTTGGCATTTCCAATTTTATCAATGAAGTCATCGATTCTTGGTAATGGAAATGACTCTGTCTTTGTCACACTGTTAAGCTTCCTATAATCAGAGCACATACGGAAAATTTTATCTGGTTTCGGAACAAGTATACATTGTGAGCTCCAGCTTCTTTTACTGGACTCTATGAAATCATTCTCCAGCAAATACTGAATTTCCTTTTTCAAGTATTCCTGTTTGAGAGGGTTCATCCTGTATGGGTCTCTTTCATAGGTTTGGAATTTACAATTTCAACGTCATGGTAAATTTTGTTTGTTCTTGTGGGAACATCTGGAAACAGGTGCTCATATTCAAATAATAGCTGTTTAAGTTCATTCCTTTCTTGTTGTTGCAAATGTGAAAGTTTCTGGTCCAGATCATTCATAATCTCTGAATTCCGAAGATTTGTTGCTCCAAAATGAATAGAGTCTGAATGAATTCCTTCACTCGAATCCTCAGTGAGTGGGACAGGTACAACTAAATTAATTGCAGGATTTAACTAGCTATCTCTCTCCATATACTCCTTTAACATGTTAATGTGGCAAAGTTGTTTTTGTTTTCGCCTCCCAGGAGTATTTATGGTGTAATTTAAATCATTTACTTTCTGTTCACGTGTATGGACCAATATACTTGGCCTCAAGAGGATTTTGTGGAATAGGCAAGAGAGCCAGAACTCTATCAGCAGGCTGAAAACTCCTTTCTCTTGAGTTTTGATTATATCTTGATTTCATTTTTAACTCAATAGAGTGCAGATTCGCTCTTAAAATTGGAAACATAATCAAGAAGATTAAGTTCAGTATCTTCATTAGAAAGAAGTTTCTCTTTCAACAACTTCAATGGTCCACGCACAGTATGTCCGAACACTATTTCAAATGGATTGAATTCTAAAGATTCTTGAACTGACTCCCTAACAGCATACCAAAGTAAATGAATGCCTTCATCCCAATATTTACCCATATCACAACAAGGTGATCGAATCATAATTTTCAAAGTCTGATGAAATCTTTTTAAAGCCCCTTTGCTGTCAGTGTGATAGGCAGAATATTTAAATTGTTGAATGTCTAATTCGTGCATAACTTGCTGGAATATTCCAGACATAAAATTTGACCCTTGATCCGATTGGACAGATTTGGGAAGGCCAAACTGAGTAAAAAATTTGATCAAAGCTTTTACTATTGTTTTAGTTTTAATATTCCTCAAAGGAATTGCCTCTGGGAATCTTCTTGACGCACATATAATGGTCAACAAATATTGGTTGCCTGACTTGGTCTTAGGTAAGGGACCAACACAGTCTACCATTATTCTGCTAAATGGTTTGTCAAATGCAGGAATAGGTTGCAGATGAGCCTTAGGTATCTTCTTATTGGGTTTTCCTATCATTTGACATGTATGACAAGATCTACAGTATTTACAAACATCACTTTTGATTTTTTGGCAAAAAGAAGTGAGTCAAGACCTTGTGTTAAGTTTTACTAATCCCTAAATGACCAGCCAGAGGAGTTTCATGGGCCAAGCTAAGTATTTCCTGTCTGTACGATTTAGGAGCTACATTTTGATTGTTCACTGACCATTCATCACCAGCTGGTACTTCAGGAGGTCTCCATTTTTCATAAGAATTCCATTTTTAATGAAATAACTGACAAGCACTTCAGTCGCTTCAGTTTCACTAATGGCCCTTTGAAAGAAACAGGATATCTCAGGTTCATTTTCCTTTTTGACGACAAGTGATTGTCGTTTATCACGCTGATAAGAAAAAAAAATGAGTAGTTTAAAGAGGATCATTGTGATCAATACCTTTTGAATGATCCAAACAAGGAGTGAAAGTGACCTCATCGAAAACCCGATCAATACATGTGTCAGCTAAAGGAAGACTTTCCTTATCAAAATCATTCTCAAGCGCTTTCCTTGCCATAGCTCTAGTAACTGCACAAGCTGGGTATTAATCAGGGAATTCTTTTTCAATAGGATCATCTTTCTGATCCAAACAAGGCTTATCAATTACAAATGGTTTTACCAAAACCTTGTCTCCAGCTAGGTCGTTGATTAGTAACAAATGAATACCCTGACCCAGTAAAGATTCCACTATTCCGACTGTCACAGGTCCTGAAACTAAGTCTGATGACAAATTTACAGAATGGAGAGGAACACTAACAAAGCCACACTCTACTCCCTGAATAAGAACACTCTCACTAGAAGAAGACTTCTCAGAAAAAGGCAAAGTATCTGATAATAATTGACTCTGAGAAGCTCCTGTGTCCCTTAAAAGTTTAATAGGGATAGGATTGGCCAAATCACTCGAGAGTGATAAAGAACCATTCAACATGAATGGCTTATAATTCTCCATAATAAAATCAGACTGGGGTTTATTAGACCCAACAAATGTATTGCTTTCAATACATGACCGTGACCTTGACCTCTTAGAAATAAGAGGATTTGGGATAGGTCTGTGTTCATTCTGATACTTATATTTCAATTTGAAGTAATCAGAAATAACGTGTTCTTTCTTCTTCCAATATTTACATGTAGGAAGAGAAAAGGATTTTGAATCAAACTTATCAGAAGCTTGATTTTTAAAAGTTGTGCCTGACTGGGTGTTAGAAGGAGTCATATCAGGCTGAAATACTTTTCTACCAGCAGACTCAAATGGTGACTGTTTATCTTTCTCTCTTTCCTGCCTCTCTCTCTCTCTCCTCTTTCTCAAATTGTAATTGCATTTGTTTTTTCTTTCTCTCTTTCCTGTCTCTCTTTCTCCTCTTCCTCAAATTCTAACTGCATCTGTTTCTCACTCTCCTCTTTTTCCAATAGCATTTGTTCTTTTTCTTTCTGTAACTCAAGCTTTCTTAACTCTAATTCCATCTTGCATTTCAATTCTAATTACTTTTCTTTTATGTCAGAGTCTGATGCAGACTTACTGACCGAATCCAAAACACTTTTATCCAAAACATTCTTCTCTACCAAATACTTGATCAAAATGTTTTTTATTTCTTGCTTCATTAAAGAAGTTTTTGCCTGAGAAAGATCGTATTTTCTGGCAAGTTCAAGCAATTTATCTTTTCTCAAACAATCCAAGTGCTCCTGAGTAGGATTTGCAAGACGAGACTCCACGTTTGATGACATTGTGCAAAAGCCTGTTGATTACACTAAAAATATCAAATGAAATGTGAAATAGTACGTGGGATTTAAAATATTCTGAAAACTAGGGGAATTTAAATTTCAAAAAACAATTTTCTGAAATATTTTAGCCTACATTTAAATATCGCATGGACGAGAACCCGAATTTTCTTTGTTACGTGTCTAGGCTCGTACAAAAGTAACAAAGGAAAGAGTGAAGCCAACAAGCTTTGTAAATTTAACAGAATAATTTATTTCCCTAGAAAACAACGTAAAAATATGAAAAAGGACTTACAGTTTGTGAATGTAATCCAAAACTTAATCCTAGAATTTAAAACTATAAATCCTATCACTAAAAAGCTCTAAATGAATCAAAGTTCGAATTCCGATGAAATTCCAACATGGAAGGCAATGACGTCCTATATAACCTGTTTTGTGTTGTGATGTCAACAGTCCCTTGTTGAATCACCAAGAACATAATTCCGGCTTTAGAAATCCAAATAATTTTCAGGAAATGTCTTTGTCCAAGAATTCTAATGAGCACAAGTAAAGTCTCCAGGGAATATAAATTGTTTTAAATAAAAACTAAATTCAGACTGGCAACACAAAATCAATACCTATGAGCATGAAGATATGATTTACGACTCAATAAAAAACACTATGAACCGTCACTTTAACTCTAACTACAACGCAGAACGGACCACGTGATAGGGTCACTTAATCACTTAGTCCGAGCTGCGCAGTAACATTATATGTCGATTATCACATACGCCATGGACGAATTTGATTGTACAGAATGAATCTTACTATAAGATTCAATAATTAAAAAAAAAATAATGTTGTTTAGAATATAGCTGAAAATAGCTCTGAAATCTAGGTCACCAAAAGGTACACTGCTTCTACGAACTGCGTATTTATCAGGCTAAAAAGAACTGAACTGAATTTACTGTAAAAGTGTGAAATCCAGTGAATAAAGTTATCATTACAATAACATGTAATAAAATAAAATAAAATAAAATAAACAATAAATTTAAAACTAATACACAAGTAATTAAATTACATATACGTAACTATAGACATACACAGACATAGATATATACATATACAAACAAACACATTTTCAATGGAAAGAAACAAAATTTGGCACATAGAAGAGAAATCTTTTCGTGGCAATGGAGTGGCCCTGAAAAGGGCTTTTTGGTTTTTGTTAACACCATTGAGTTAACATAGGCAACTTCGAGCAAGTCTTCTTGTCTTCCTCAAACTTCGTCTAACATCCGAACTAAGACTAGGTTAAGACTCTCTTCAGACAGCCTTGCCTCTTCAAACAGATCTTTCGTTTCCAAATATCAGTATCTATGACCTTAGCGAAAGCCCATGATGACTTCACATACATGGGATAGTCCTGGTTGAACAGCATCGACGATATGAGGGTAACCGACTCTACGTTAGTCTACAACTTGTCATGAGAACAGGTGAATGGAATGAAGCCAGTGACTTCATTTCATTGTTTATGAGCGAATCGAGACGGATTGACCTATTTCACCAATCCAAACTTGCTTTACAAACTTTAGTCTGAATGCTTAATCTCTCTTCCAATCAGAAGAGAGCTACTTGTAACGTCACATTCCCTATATAAATGCGCTAGCGTCTCTGCGCAGTGAATCAATGTGACAGAGTTGGAACATGACGGAAACTACCTTGTCGATGTATTGGGGATGCTCCTGCCGTGGAGACATGGAATGATGACATTCCAGTGGCTACCAAAGCAACCACAGTCAAACCTCCAGAAGAGAACGATTCTAATTGGGATTTAGTGGATTTTGTCTCCTCTTCACAAGAATTTGTACCGGTACCAGTACATACGCTGCCTTCTCCTTCCTTACCTCAAGTGGAGGATGTTAGGGGCAGAAAGAAGAATTGGTGAAATTTTTGCAACACCAGAAAGAAGCCTTTCTCATTCAAGAGCAACAGCGAGAAGAAGAGGAAAGAAGAAAACGAGAAGAAGAAGAAGAAGAAGACGATGAATGTTAAGGAGTCTGAAACAAATGTACCAGACTTCTTTAACTCAACCCATGAGGAAAAGACCTTCCTGAATCAAACAGTCCAACCCAGTCATCACTCCCACTACTCATGAGATACCAGCGGTAGTGATCTCTACCAAATCATCGACAGTAGCAAACAAAGAAGAAGACCTTGGTCAGGGCAAAAGTATAAGGCAGTTAAAGCTCATTACCTCCTGTCCCTGAGTTGTTCTCTTATTTTTTGTTAACAAACAACCACAACCAACGGACCTTTCAGGGCCACCCATCTCTCTTGATAAGAGTGACTACTCAAAGTTTGCCAAAACAAGTAAAACTTAAATCCCTTGTTTCCTATGATGTACGTGTGTGAGACACTTATGTTTTTCTTTCTCGTCTATTCTCGTAGAAATAACAATGAAATGTCGCAACACATCACTAAAAATGTTAATTGGCTCCTTTTCTTTTCACTCTCTCCGTTTAAATTTCTTCACTGTCACAGGTTTTTCCTCCTCTTCTTCCTCACTTTCCTCTCGTCTTCCTTCCTTCTTTTTCTTGACGGGTATGGGTTCTTCTTCCTTTTCTGAGGTTATCTTCTCCATATATCGGAACCTTTCCCCTTACTCTTGTTTCTTTGATCGGTTCTCTTTTTTCTTTGGGCAGTCTAAAGAACAATGTCCTTTCTCCTGAAAGTATTTGACAGAACCTTCCCACTAATTCCCGATGATATACGACAAAATCAAATATATGAAACACATAGTCCTCGTTCGTAAAGGCTTGATACCGGTCAGTTACGAAGAAGAACTTGAGTTTTAAAGGCTGACGAATTTGCAAATGTCATCATTGAGGCCTACATGACTTCCCATGCTCGCTTAAAATTGTACGAAGTCTTAAAGCAGTTAGGAGATCGCGTGCTGTACTTTGAAACGTACGGTTGCATCTACACTCAACGTCCTGATGATCATCATTACCCTAAAATCGAAGGAGACAATTTAGGAGCCTGAACGGAAGAGCACCCCGACGACAAGATTCTGAGTGTTGGTAGTGTCGGTCCAGAAAATCACGGCTACGAATACCGGGACCAACGAGAAGAAGTGCACACCTAGTGTAAAGTGAGAGGATCGACTCTAAACCATCGAACGAGTCAAGTCGTGAAATTTAGCGTGCTGTAGCGTGCTGAACGAAGCGCTGAAATCTGGAAAGGATCAACAGTTTAAAGTGGCCACCAAAGAATAGCACAAGATTGCACGCCAAATTGTCAGTCGACCCATAAAAAATGAAAACAACTCCTGTACCAGAAGCGAGTCCGGCTTCCCAGTCATTTCACTTTACCTTACGGACACATCGATATTGGTAAGAATATAAAGCGGAAAACTTCCAAAGATGGATACTTCATTACGAGAAGAAATGCCAAGCGAAAAGGATGAATCCTTTCAGACAGACGCAAAATTAAGTTCGGTAATTCTCAAGTCGAGTGCGATGCTGTGCCTTGCGATTTCAGGGATGCCATACGCTGCGACATCAGCGTTTCAGCATGACATCACGGGAACTTCGCTATTGCTATTACTACATCTCTCATGGAAAGTGATGACGTGCGTGTCAAAATCGATGGATGCAAAAGCGATGCCACTCCTTATCGAGGACTCTTTACTGGTTTTCACCCTCAACGTGAACTCGTGCAGCTACCACCCTACGGATGTCATCTATGCCTCTCAAACTACTTCATGTATGACCAATACTACATCAAAATGAACCTGTGAAAGAAGAATATTCATTCCTTGTGAGTTTGCCTGGATACTTCGACTTTGATAGTCGATTCCAAACGTTCAAAGGAAAGTGGCTTAAATATCTGAGAGGACTTACCCTCGAAGAATTAGCCAGAACTGGACTTATCTACTTGGGAGAAGGAGATAAAGTCAAATGCTACAGTTGTGGTGTGTAACTTCATGAGTGGGATCAGAAAGACTCAGCTTACCTGGCACATGCTCGTTGGTCTCCGCACTGTCACTTCCTACCTTTAGTGGGACCGAGGAATTGAAGTGTCTACACCAGGTTGCATACCATGTTATTTAAGAACTAGGAGTCAAACGTTGGACAACACCGAGGCAAGTATTTAAACACCATTTGAAAAGCAATATTCAAGGATTACCAAGTTAAATGAAAGAGAAGATCTACAAAGCAGTTTGGCAGGGACCTGCCAGAGGAAAATCGCAATTTGTGACTGTAGAACTTTTGTGTCGAGAAATTCAGAAAAGGAACGTGAAAAGAAGTGTACAAACTCGTTAGGTGTCTCTGGATCAAGTCCGCGTTCTTCAGAGTATTCCGCTTTTGACGATTTACATTAGAAGATTTTATTGATATTCTTGACCGTTGCTCGGAATGGCAGTGGTCTGAAATTACTCTCTACATGCATCACTTTGATTCTTGGAGAAGATTTTGAATAAAACTTAGGACAATTATAAGTTGCCCGACGTGGATATAAACACTTTGTTACGACACTGTAGTTAAATTACATGTGTGTTAAAATGTAAATTCTTCTAATTCTTTGCTTTATTCTTATTTCGTTTTTACATCATTAAATGTAGTTATTATTATTATGATGATTATGTTT
>JAECUM010044507.1:0-18848 GCA_016617855.1 Megalonaias nervosa | reverse complement strand
TGTATATATATATATATATATATATAGGGACATTTTTCGCTCTTCATATAGTTCCATTTGATGCAGATTTGCAACAATATTCTGCCAAATAACACCTATCCACCGCCTGATTCGAGTTTCTTTTGTACTAGGGAAAGGCGTAAGACACCAAGTCCCTCATTATCATGTTTCCTATGAAATTTCAAGCATCATCTCATACTTTCTCCAAACATCGATATATCCAAATGAAGAGAATTGGCCTATGGTGCGAAAATAGTTTCCTTTGTCTGTACAAGTCATATTATCGAAGTCCATGATATAATTTGTTCTAATTATGCTATTTTGTGCTGTTTATTCGTATTGCGATGAAATAACTTGTCTTACTTCCGTCCAGTGCCACGGAAAAAAAACTTCACCGCGGACACGCGTAGCAGTTTGCCTTTCGATTTCGACCCTAATTATGTTGGTTACATTTCTCGATTGGCAAGCATTTCTGTGCGCTGATCCAATCTATCCAGACGATGATGATGGGGCAATGTATATATCAGTTGAACGTGACAGAGGGAATAAAATAGAACGAATTGAATACTGGCATTTAATTTCACTACACGTTCCTGTATCTGGACTTAAATTATTTGTTAGAAGCGTTTACTCTTTGAATATGTAGAACCGCTCAATTAAAAACTTTATAAGTTTAATAGCAATCTGACCAAAATCAGATCCCCATTGTCCTACGTGAAGATCTGACAGCGGCCGCTTAGTGACCATGTTCGGGTGACATATGAATTAGACAATCGAAATGCAGCTTTCATAAATCTGGCAGTGAATCAAATTGTTCGGCACACATTGAAGCTCTTCATCCATACTGGCCAGTCTCTCAAAGGTCAGAATATAAAACTTAATCTGATTGGCTCATACAATTAGTGATTATGGTAATAATGTAGGTCACCGGAACATGACCCCTAAGTGGTCGCTGTCAGAGTCTCACGAAAGACAATGTTGATCTGATTTTAATCAGACTGCATTTTGCTGTTTCAAGTTAATTTATATAATTGTTCAGCAATAAAGTGAAATAAACGTCATGAATAATCATAAAGGATTTAGCTGCTTTTGTGACGTTTGCTGTTCGATCAAATACTCACTATTTCTTGAAAATCTCATGCTTTTCATATTTTTATTTTCCTTTCGTAAGATATTTTCTAATTAAAGGTTTGATAATTACATATAATTTCAAATTTATGCTAATTTACACAAATAAATCTCTCAGAATACACCACTATAATTTGGAGTAACGATGTAGTTAAATGGTTTGCGGTTAAGTTCAATCAATGTTACCAAAACTGCCTAGGCAGAATAAAGTGCAAAATATAAATACGGTTAAGAGTTGGAAGACATTTCACAATAATTTTTAAATGATGTAATTAGAATCTGTAGAGAGCAATCTCGTGACGTGTTTGCATACAAGTAAAACCAATTAATAGAAATGAATCCGATGACAAGTATGAATAATATAGCACTTTCCGCTTAGTGTAACAGTGCGTGCGTGCACACACACACACACACACACACACACACACAAACACACAAACACACTTCAGTGTGATCGCTCCGGTGGCCTCAATGGTTACAGCGTCCACTCGGATGCGGGAGGTCGCGGGTTCGAACTCACGTTTTATAGCTGCTAATGTCCATAATGCTGTATATGTACTGCATTAGTAATTATATAGATATGTAGATATGACTGTATTTTACTCTTCATTAACAGGTACTGGATAATGTAATGCAAATAAGGGCCGGATCAGATCAAGTGTTGGGGGAGGGGTTCGAAAATTTCAAAAGGTACCTAACTTTCTTCGAAAGGGCACCAAAGCAGTAATCTTTGTATCTATTAACTCACAGTTTGCATAATACTTAATAAACGTGCGCAGGAATAAAACAATGGTCAAATTTCAAGTGACAAGTGACTGAGCGTTTTGTGCGTGTGTGTGAGTAGTGTAGTGGGATAGTATAGGGTCAATGGGAAAATACATTACAGACCCCCCTGGGCTCATATAGGGTCACGATTTATATGGTCAAAATATCACCCTGGGCTCATATAGGGTCAATGGGAATTTTGTATAGGGACAAGAGGAATGGCACAGGTGGCATGACGTCACGGTACTGGTCACTTGCAACAATGTAGCAAGGGGCTGACCTAAAAACGCGCAGCTACTCTAGGGAGGGACAAATACAATAGAGAGACAGAGACATAGACAACACATAGATAACACATAGATAGGCAAAGTGAAAATAAATTTCTTTTCGAGACAATCGAGTGGCCCTGAAAAGGGCCGTTGTTTTTTATGTTAACACCAGTTCGTTAACATAGAGGGCATCGCATAGGTCTTCTTCTCTTTCTCAAACTTCGTCTAACCTCTGGTCCATAAATCAGAACTCGCATCAGACAGCCTTGCCTTTGCACATAGGTCCTTCTTTTCCAAACGATTGTCTCGGTGATCCTAACGATTCTCCATGATGATCTCGCATACATGGGTAAGTCCGTACGGAAAAACAACGACGATACCAGAGTAGACGATTCAACGTTGGTCCACATCTTTGTGACGAGGAACAGGTGAAGGGAATGAAGTTAACCGCGTTTATTTATAGTGGAAGACCGGATGGAAACGGATTGAAATTGTTCACCAATCCCAACACGCGTTACAAAATTCAGTCACTTCGCGGAGTCTTCTTCCAATCCGAAGAGAGCTACCTGTGACGTCATATTCCCTATATAGGTGTGCTAGCGTCTGTGCGCAGTGAATCGATGCGGCATTGTTTTGTGAAACATGACTGAAACTAAGAAGACGATGAATTGAGGTGCACCGGTTTTGGAGACGAAAAGCGATGGCATAGCAGTGGCTACCAAAGTTAACACAGCGCTACTTCCCGAAAAGACCGATTTCAATTGGGATTTAGTAGATTTTCTCTCTTCGCAAGAATTTGTTCCGGTATCAGTACCTTCGCCACCTTCTCCTTCTTTACCACACGTCGAGGATTTTAAACAAAGACAGAAAGAAGAATTGGAGAAATTTTTACAGCAGCAGAAAGAGGCAGAACATGCATTTCTCTTTGAACAGCAACAGCGAGAAGAAGAGGCAAGAAGGAAACGACAGGAAGAAGAAGAGTGGAGAAGAAACAAGGTCTAGGAGAGAAGGAGAACAGTGAACCTCAAACGGTAACGGTACTCTTGGACATTTTGGCCGAGTTAGGAAGTCTGAAACAAATGTATCAGACGTCTTTATTACGACCCAAGAGAAAAAGACCTTCCAGAGCCAAACAGTCCAACCCTGTCACTACACCAGAGATACCACCCCTAGTGATTTCTACCCAATCATTGACAGGAGCAAGTCCACAAGTAGGCCTTGGCCGTGACAAAGGCTTAAGGCAGTTAAAGCGGATTGCTTCTCGTTCCTGAGTTTGTTCTAAGATAAAACAAACACCCAACGGTCCTTTTCAGGGCCACTGACTTCTTTCGAAAAGAGATACTATTCATTTTGCCAAAATCAGTTAAAACTCAAAATCCCTTGTTTAACCCTATGATGTACGTGTTGTGAGTGCATGAGTGTAGGTCCTTATTATTAGAAACAATCAAAACCAGGAGACAGTTACGTTTTTCAGTCTGGTCTATTCTGGTACAAATATTTACAATTCAATGTCCAAACACAACATAACACAACACTTTTTAAAAAAGTTCACAGACTTCTTCTGTGTCTTTTTCTTTACACTCTCTGTTTTTTCAATTTCTTCACTTTCACAGTGTTTTCCTCCTCCTCTTCTTCCTCACTTTTTACTCGTCTTCTTTTCTTTTCTGTCTTCTCTTTCTGAACGTGTCGGGGTGCTTCCTTTGCCGAGGGCACCTCTTTTTCTTCCTCCTCCTCCTGCTCCTGTTGTTTCTTAGGGCAATCTGAAGACCAATGTCCTTTCTCTTGACAATGATAACAAGTATCTTGACTTTTGTCTCATCTGATACTGGTCTTGCTTTTTTGACGATCTGGACATTCTGTAGCCCAATGCACTTTCTTCTGACAGATATAGCAAGTATCTTGACTTTTATCTCGAAAGGAGGGAGAGTAGTCCGTCGGCTTGTCTGAAGAAAACTTTCGTATGACACCTTGCAAAGCTCTAATCAGAAGTTCGATTTGTGTGGGTTCTTCCATCGTGCTGGTCGGCTTGAGAGTGAAATGAATACTGAGAGGGAAGGCACCAGCCCTTTATATATGCACTACGCCTAACATGGATATATAGGGGTCCATGGCGTTTCAAATGTAGTCATTTGACTTTTTGCAGTCAAGATGAAACGATCGCATTATTTCGTAAAGAAAGGAGACGAAAGTAAGAGGCAGAAATGTGATTTATCGCCTCGCACAGTAGCTGAAGTCCTGGCTCAAATTCATGCCAGCTATTTTGAAGATGAGATGAGTGAGCCAGAATCTAGACCCATAGAGTCAACACTCAGTCAAAGTCCATCACCACCAGTAAACCCTGAAAAGCACTAACACATTCGAGAGACAGACAAACGCTCCTCCAGAAAATTTAGAACTACGGCCTACACGTACGCGGTGAAGTTTAAAGATTTCAAGTCAGACGTACCGTTGAAAAAAGCAGAAGGGTTCATCACTGATGTGTGGGATTCTTTGTTAACCACACTGAAACGGCAATGTCAAGCCAAAGAAGACGATCGCTTGAGACTTTCCATTCATCACAACAGTTTGAAGTCACCCGTTTGGATCGAGTTTAGCAGCCCGGCAGAATTGACACCTTCCAAAGTCATGGACAAGATTCAACACGTACAACAATCCAACGACAAGTTTCACATCACCGACGGAAAAGTGACACTGTTCATGACCCACGTGTCTCTTCCCCAAGGGACAGGACATGGCAAAAAGGTGATCTTGCTAGAAAATCTTCGCAGCATCAAACGCAGCGTCTTCAAATTAACAACACTCAAGACAAGATGTGTTAGCCCGTGTCATCGTGGTGGGACGAACGTATGCCGACAAGAACGACACGACAGAATGGAAAAGAGTCTGGGAAACTATTCAACAATCGGACCGACCCAAACAACGAAGAGAAGCAGAACTCCTGTTACAGCAAGCGGGGATATCCAAAGACACACCCTGTGGCATTCCTGAAATGCAAAAGTTGCAAGACGTCTTGGCTCCACGCTACACCTTGAAAGTACACCCTCAAGAAGTACGATGGACCTCTGTTGTTTCGAGGCAAAAATTTCAAAGACGGAAAATACATTCACGATGAACATTTCGATACCTTTACCACTATCACTGCATTCCTGGAATACAGTTATTACTGTGAGAAATGTGACTATAGCTATAACAATCGAGAGCAACACAAGCATTGCGGATCGAAATGTGAGGGATGTTTAGCCTCTATGACCTGTCTGGACGAAGGACAAAAAATGAGTGCATTGCCCAGCTTGTCAGCGCACGTTTGTCAGCCCAACCTGTTACCCACAACATCTGAAGACGCAAGGTTCACAGCAGAAAAGTGCTTGTCAGCTCCTGAGATTGTGCCCTACTTTTGGACAAGGCATACGTACCAATAATGCCAAGTCGCACGTCTGTTCAGGAAAGAAGCGATGTCACATTTGTCACGAAATCGTGGACTTGGAACACCAATGCTACATTCAAAAATACCAATCCAAATATGAAGAAGAAGATAATGACCAGAAGAAAGGGAATTTCATCTTTTTCGATTTTGAATGCATACAAGAGACTGGCATTCACATTCCTAATTTCTGCGTGGCTCACCGAGCGTGCGAGAAGTGCATCCAAGAGCCTATCTTTACTCATTGCCCTCACTGTAGCAAGATTCCTGGAGGACGTGAAAAAACCTTTCGGGGATCGAACACTCTAGCCTATTTCGCCCAATATATTTTAAACCCTATCGACGAGACGTAGAGCCAAGAAGACATCGAACGTTACTGAGATTGTCATCGGTATGCCACGGTGATGACTCACAATTTCTCGGGATACGATGGACAATTTCTTCTCAGATACTATACGGAAAAAAGTTCCGAACGTCCTAAAGTGACTTTGAACGGAGCCAAAATCATTTCCATGCAAGTGGGTCAAGTGCAGTTTAAAGATTCGATGAGTTACTTGGCCATGCCTTTGAGTCGCTTGCCTAAAACGTTTGGAATGACAGAAATGGCCAAAGGCTATTTACCGCACTTTTTCAATACCGAAGCCAATCAACATGCCGTTCTACCCTATTTGCCTGAGGCTCACTACTACGACCCCGACAATATGCGTACTGAACAACGAGAAACTTTCTACGCTTGGTACCACACTCACGCCTCGGACCATTTCGACTTTCAGGAAGAAATGTTAAAATATTGTCGTTCCGACGTAGACATTTTACGGCGATGCTGTGGAAAATTTCGAGAACTGTTCATGGAACACGGAGGGATCGATCCTTTGAAAGAAGCCTGCACCATTGCCAAAGCGCGTTCCTTAGTGTACCGCCAACGATTCATGCCCGAAAAGACCCTAGCTGTCATAAGGCCTCAAACGACGAACTTTGTCAAACGTCAATACTCGGTCAAAGCCCTACGCTAGCCACATTACGTGTGTGACAAAGAAGACAAATGGATCCAACATGCCCGCAACGGAGGAGGCGAAAAGACCATCGGAAGGTATTCGGTAGAAGGCTGGGACTTAGAAAACATTCAAATCGTGTACGAGTTTAACGGGTGCTTATTTCAAGGATGTCCGATTTGTTACCCTCAACGTGACACTAAAAACCAGTTTTTACAACGTACCATGGAAGACTTGTACCAGGCCACTTGTCAGCGACGCTTGAAGTTAGAACAGCAAGGATACCAAGTGGTAGAAATGTGGGAACACGAGTACGATCAGCGATTGAAAACCGATCCCGACTTTAAGCGCATCGTGGAAAGGTACAAGCTGGTGGATCCTCTGAACCCACGGGACAGTTTGTACGGAGAACGGACGAATGCCACCTGTTTGCTGTACCATGCCGACGAGGAGAAAGGAGAGGAAATCAAATACTTGCTCGAGTTGATCTCTGTATCCGTACGTGTGCAAATATTGTCACATTCCTGCAGGGCACCCGCAATTGCTGACGGAACACATCGACCTGGACAACATTCGACAACACGAAGGATTGATCAGGTGTAAAGTCTTGCCTCCCACGAACTTGTACCATCCCGTTTTACGACATCATTGCCAAGGAAAACTGATGTTCCCTTGTGCCGTACTTGTGCCGAAACGTACAACCAGGACCAACCTTGTCAGCACACCCAGGAAGAACGCACCTTGACGGGAACGCGGGTCAGCGTGGAACTGTTCAAAGCTCTGGACCTGGGATACCAACTGTTAGAAGTGTACGAAATTTACCACTTTCCCAAGACAGAAAATTACCACAAGGGCGACGAGACTCAGAAAGGCATTTTCGCAGACTACGTGAATGCCTTTTTGAAACTGAAACAAGAAGCCAGCGGCTATCCTTCCTGGTGCCACACTCCCGAAGACCAAACAAAGTTTAAAGAGAAATACTGGGAGCAGGAAGACATCACTTTAGACCACATCGAGAAAAGCGAAGGAAGGCGATCGTTTGCCAAAGTGATGTTGAATTGTTTGTGGGGTAAAATGGCACAACGACCGTGTTTACCCAAGATGGAGTATTTGACAGAACCTTCCCGCTACTTTCAGATGATTCACGACTAAACCAAATACATGAAACACGTGGACGTCGTTCATGAGGACTTGATCTTAGTCAATTCCGAAGAAGAACTGGACTTTGTAGAAGCCGACGAATTTGGAAATGTCATCATTGTGGCCTACGTGACAGCCCATGCTCGCTTAAAACTGTACGAAGCTTTAGAACTGTTAGGAGATCGTGTGCTGTATTTTGACACGGACAGTTGCATCTACATCAATCACCTGGGTCAACCTCACCCTGTCATCGAAGGAGACCGTTGAGGAGCCTGGACAGACGAGCATCCCGACGACAAGATTCTAAGTTTAGCTAGTGGCGGTCCCAAAAATTACGGCTACGAATACCGTAACCCTCAAGGAGAAGTACACACGGAGTGTAAAGTGAAAGGGTTGACTCTCAATTATCGCGCCAGTCGACTGGTGAACTTTGGCGTCTTGAAAGAAGCCTTGCAGTCTGGACAGGATCGAAATTTTAAAGTGACCACCCACGAACCGCACAAGATTGTACGTTTACCCACACACCAAATCGTCAGTCGACCCTTGGAAAAAGTCTATCAAATCGTGTACCAGAAGCGAGTACGGCTTCCCAATCACTTCACTTTACCGTACGGTCACGCTGGTATAAAAAATGGTTCCAAGACGATAGTCACCAACAAGAAGGATGACTTCGACACAGCAAGAATCGAGTGAGAAACCCACAGAGAACTCCAAGTTCAAACCATACCATTTTCCTGTTTTCTTGCCTGACTATTGCAGTTGTGCCAGTCGATTGGAAACTTTTCAAAAATGGCCCACGGATAGGGAAGGATTACCTACTGCGAACGTTTTAGCTACAACAGGGTTTGTTTACTTGGGACCTGAGACTGGATTGGAATACGAAGTACAGTGTTTCAGTTGTGGCCTGAGGTTACGTATGGATCGATGTATCTATAAAGATTCAGCTATTCTGGAACATAATCAATGGGCTCCACATTGTCCTTACCATTCTATGGCATTTCCACCCATCACACTACGGTTCAGGTATGACGGTACCTTAGAGAAGGTAGTACCATTGTTAAAGAAGAAAAAAAGGAAGACTTCCAAAACTAGTCATAAAACAGGAATGATGTACAAGCTCGAGACTTCATTACGTCTAGTATAAAAAGGGACAACGTCCAAGACCAAAAGTTCATTGTGACTACCATTGCCAAGCGAGAAAGATGAATTCTTTCAAAGAGCAAGTATCAAGCGTGAGCAAACTCGAGTACGATGCTGTGCCTTGCGATGGCAGGGATGCCGTACGCTATGACCTCAGTGATTCAGTGCCACATCATGGAAATTTTGCTACCACTGTACCTACCATGGAAAGTGATGTTGTGCGTGTCAAACCTGATGGATACGAAAGCGATGACAATCGTTATCGTACACTTTTTCACTTTACTGGTTTTCATGGTGGATGTCATCCTTATGAAACCATGCAGCTACCACCCTACGGATGTCATGTAAAACTGAGCAGACTCCTACATATTTCACCGTGCCCTCATCGAAATGAACCTGTGAAAGACGAATATTCGTTCCCTATGCGTTTGCCAGAATACTGTGACTATGAAAGTCTATTCAAAACCTTTCGAGGAAAATGGCCAAAATATCTGGGAGGACCTACCCCCGAAGACTTAGCTAGAGCTGAATTTATCTACTTGGGAAAGGGGATAAAGTCAAGTGCTTTAGTTGTGGTGTGTCAGTTTACGGGTGGGAGAAGAAAGATTGCGCTTACCTGGAACATGCTCGATGGTCTCCAGATTGTCACTACCTACCTTTAGTGGGACCTCGTCATTCAAGTGGGCATATCATGTCGTGTAAGAAACCAGCTACGGGGCTAGGAGTCAAACGTTGGACAACCCCTAGACAAGTATTTAAACCCGATGTAAGAAATAATCTTCAAAAAGTACCAAACGAATTGCAAGAGAAGATCTACAAGGACATTTGGCAGGGACTTGCCAGAGCCAAATCTCAATTTGTGACTGTAGAACTTTTATGTCGAGAAATTCACAAGAGAAAATTGACAAAAGTCAACAAACAAGTCCGATTTCTCTGGATCAAGGGTGCGTTCTTCCTACTATTTCGCTTTAGACCATTTACATTTGAAGATTTTATTGACATTCTTGACCGTTTCCTGGAATGGTAGTGGTCAGAAATTACTCACTACGTTCATTACTTTCGATCTAGGAGAAGTGTTTGACTGACATGGTTATGGATACTTTACAAGAGAACATTCGTGGTTTGCCTGTGGAAATGAGAGAACGCATTTACCGCGAGTTCGTCAAAATACAAGTGAAACGCAAAGAACCATTGCATCCGTTACATCACCGATGTTGAAACCACTGGTACCTAAATGCTATAAGAGAACTGATTCTGATGAAAGTGTTCCAGTGGTCAGATGTTGATGAATCGCGTGAAATACATAAATTTTTGGATGCCACTCATTCGGCTTACAAGGTGATCCTAATACACCGAATTAGAACGGACGAGTTAGAGGATTACAACAAATCTTTACAAGAACAATTCTTTCTAGTTCAAGAGGACACTTCTGTGCGACGTGTGGTGTGTGAGTTAGTGACTAAACGTTTTTGGTACGGCGGTACTAAAATAAAATCGAAGCTGTTCAAAAAGTACACTTATTACCTCACAACAAAGAGGGTATAAAAACGGACTACAATGCCATGACCTTTATCATTCGTGATACAACAGATTCCGTGGAAGGAAATCAATGACACTATTCAAACGGCGGAGGATTACGATCGCCTATTACGAGAACTGTGTCCATTGAATTGGGGTTGACGTGTAGTGTGTGTCTTAGTGACTTGCTTTCTGGAATTTCGTTTACCAGCCGATTCCTTGTGGATTCATTACGAACAGTACCTACCACTCCAAAAAGCATGAAAGTGGTCCTTTTAAATGTACACGAGAGACTCATTCTGCTCAAACCTTTGCGCTTTCATCTTGATACTTCTCAACCTCTACGGGAAAACAAGATTCGTCAACTTTTAGGCACTGAAGATGTATACGACGACGTGTGTGTAGCTTGTGACTTACACCCTCACTGGAAAGATGTACGTGACTGGAAAAGTTGGGGTTTTGAGGCTTGGACAAAAGAAGTGGCACACTATGCCAAAGATTTGTAATCCTAAAAAATTAAAACGTTCCGTGAAAAAAGTAACTTTTAAACCAGTGTTAGTGACAGTGCCAGAAGAAGAAGAAGAAGAAGTCGTGACCGAGGAAAAACACTCCCTTCAGGACAGAACCGTGATCGACATCCCCGAAAGGCCATTCCGGGAAGACACCTTTGTCTCTGTGTCAAGGAATGTAGAGACTCTAAGAACATTACACAGTACCCCTACGATTTCACCTCTTGATAACCACAAATGTTGTACAGAGACTTGGTTATATTCCACTTTGATAGTTTTTATGTGTCTTTTATTCATGTACGTAACCATTTGGCTTTTATGTATTTGTGTCTTTCGTGTTGTTCACCATTAAAGATGACAATAAACGTGTCCTGAAAAAAGTATAAAAACTCTTGTCTTGTCTGTCCTCGTGTCAAAAGTGACATTTCTTACACTACTATGGCAACCTCTACTGTCTCTACTCCCTCTTCCTCCACTGTCAAAGTCATTGAAGAACAAGTAGATCGGACTAGTTGGGAGGCCCTGTATCTTCGACATCCCTTTAACATGCTAATTGCCGGACCGAGCGGTTCAGGTAAAACCGAATTTGTTAAACGTTTGATCGAACATAAACATCATTTGATTGATCGTCCACCTCAACGTATCGTGTGGTGTTACAAAGAGTGGCAATCGGCTTACAACCTTCTGCGAGAAAGTCAAGGCGATTCCATCGTGTTTGTGGAAGGCATTCCTGGCGAAAACGACGGGATCGTGTCTGACCCTAGTCAAACCCATTTGGTTATTTTTGACGACATGTTAGGAGAAGACGAAGAAGAAATTAAACTCTGGTGTACGCGCAAAGGGCATCATCGTAATGCCAGTGTCATTTACATCACCCAAAATTTGTTTCAACAAAGTAAAGCCCATCCTACCATCAGTCTCAATGTTCATTACGTGGTGTTGTTTAAAAGCCCTTGAGATAAATCGCAAGTACAAGTCTTAGCCAAACAGTTAGGGAAGCCTTCGCTGACAAATGCGTACGACGATGCCACTCAAACCCCACACGCTTATTTACTCGTGGATTTAAAACCCACCACTCCCGATTATTTGCGATTTTGTACCCATCTGTTTCAACACTAGTGTCAGGACGGTTGGCCTGTCGTGTACATGTCCCCTTCGTCGACTTAATCACAATCACCAAAAAAAGTCTATAAAAACCTCGGTCACTTTGACTCTGTCTCACACATCGTCAACATGACATCCCTTCAGTCTCATCTTCCCATTAAAGCGATTCGTGCCTTGTATAGCATCAGTCGCGAAAAAAATCCACAAATACGTGCTCGTGTCTTAGAAGTTAGTCTCAAAAGTCTTACGATGGTTTACGGTGACAGCACGTCAATTACTGCAAAGCATCATTTAGGTTCCACATCAAACCAAACGTTTTTTTGAGAGAAACAAAGTAGCCTTGCTGGAACTAGCCGATCCTCGCATTGACACTCAAACCAAAAAGCAAATCATTTTGACACCTGGAGGAAGCGGTTCTCTAGGAGGTGTCATCATTCGTTCCCTCTTAAAATGGGATCCTAATGCTCCCAAAGTCGTTCCCAAGAAAAAGGTCACACCCAAACGTACCCAGAAGAAAAATGAAAAAGAGCAACGGTGTCAAGACCAGACCACAGCCACAGAAAAAGAAAAAGAAAAGTCCACAGAAAACAGCTTCTACTCGCAAGAGACGCAGTGCCACCAGGACGCAACCTTACATTCGCAAGCCACGACCTGTCTCAACAACGGTGAGAGCGTCTCCAGTAGCCTCAGCTTCTTCCACTTCTCCGTTGCTGGTGATGCCTGCCAAACCCAATTTGACACGTGTCTTTCCTAATTTAATGAAACATTGGAAACCCGTGTCTCCAAGAACTTCTCTTTCAGCAGCGGTGGCACCCTCTTCCACCTTAGCGGCAGTGGCCGCTGCTCACAAAGTACCTGCCCCCAAAATTAAAGTCCAAGAAAGATCAGGCGTGTTAAAGAGTTTACTGGATTTGTCCAAGCAAGAACTGTCCCGATTCAGTCCGTTTCGAACCCCTCCACGACGTGTAATGCCTACCATGAAAATGATCCGACGAGCCGACAATCAGTGGCGACGCATTCCATATAAAAAGACCTGAGGCAAACAATACGGATCAGTGTTTTTGTGCTGCTCAGCACCCAAAGATGTCCCGCCCAAGAAGTACACACCGTTACCATCGTGTTCCTTCTTCGGTCCAAAAAGGAAAAGGAAAACGAAAAAGACAGTCACGTCATCCTAAAAAACGCTTAGCCAAAAATCGACGTCACCCTCTGAAAAGACACTCTCGTCCAAAGAATAAAAGGAGAAGCCACCAAAGGGGAGGATTTTACATTAATCTGGATAAGTTAGTAGATAATGACTTCGCAAGGTTAGAGAACGCTTTCTCTAACTTCCTAAAGAAACAAAAAAGATAAAAGGATGCATGTCGAGTCATGGACTTCAGTGTATGTTGTGCACCAAAAGATGTCTCCTCATTGTCGTTCTTCTGTCCAGAAAGGAAAAGGAAAAAGACAGTTTCGTCATCCGAAAAAACACTCAGTCAAACATATACGTCACCCCCAGAAAAGACACAGTCGTCCAAAGAAAAAGAGGAGCCATCAAAGAGGAGGATTCTTTAGCGATTTTGGAAAACACATCATCACCTTTATGACGAAGCGATAGTCCCCAAAAAAGGATAAAAGACCGTGTGACAAGTCATCGACGTTAGTGTATTTTTTATGTTGTGTGCCACGGAACCAACGAACCAACCCAGAAAGATGTCACCCAAAAAAAGACATTCCTCTTCTACCCCCAAAGAAAAGGAAAGGACTGCAACCTCGTTTAGTCAAACATTGGGACATGTTGTCCGTCCTGTCCAAAGCTCCTCCACCCATGCGAAAACAACTCATTCAAACTGTCTCCAAAGACGTCATCGATACGGTGTACTAATGTTGTCTGAATGTCTTGAAAAGGACGATACCATTGTCTAAACACCAGGAAGAATGCTTAGCCAAACATCGACACGTTCTTCGCCAAATAGTCCAAAAGAAAATACCCATTGGTCAAAAGAAAAAGATGTTGGTGCAACGCGGAGGAATTTTGCCCTTTTTACACATGTTGCTGAAAGGAGTAATGGGAACAATAGGAGGACCCTTACTGAAAGGAGTAACGGGAACAATAGGAGGACCCTTGCTGAAAGGACTATTGGGAAACATCCTAGGAGGATGAAGATGAAAAGATCCAAGAAGATAAAAGGGACCTCTGGAATCAAAAGATCTCAGACGTGATCCTTGAAATCCGATGGAAGGACGAAAACTAGCTTTGGTCCCATACAAACGATGGATGGAATACCATCGTTGGCAAGAACAACGAACCCCGCATTTACCTCCCAATCCTCATTTGACGGAGATGTCCCAGTTACAACACGAAGTGCAATCGTTGATGGATCGCAGCGATTTGTCAGAAACGGAAAAATCGCAACGGCACGGTCAGTTGTTGAAACGATTGCAACTCTTTCACCAGAAAGCTTTAGACGAAACAGTTCTACCCACTCTGAAAGATTTTAAGGCCCTGATGAAAAGTTCACCACCACCACCACCACCACAACCACTACCACTCCAGTGGTCAAGACAGGCAGCCTCACGGCTGCCTGAGGAAGAAGAGGCAAGAGAAGTCTTTCAAACACCGTCAGCAGCTCCCATCCCTGGTAAGATTGCAGCGTCCTTGTTGACCCCTTCCCCTACATCCCAACGAGAAGAAGTTAAAGCATGGGTTAAAAAGATGATGTCCACTCCACCTTCGACAGAAGTGAAAAAGAAAGAAGGAAAAGCAGAAGTGAAAAAAGAAAAGAAGACCAAAGCCATCCCATTACCACCACCACCACCACCACTACCACCAAAACAACCTTCCACTTCTACTCCTGTGGCACATCGGACACGTGAAGCCGTTTCTAAACCACTTCAGAGTACCATCAGCAAAGAGTGGATAACTTATTAAAACATGGAGAAGGTGTTAGCCAGCATTTACTACGATCCATCCCATCCCGCAGGTTACGGAGGAGTTCAGAAATTGTATCGTGCTGCCAAAACTCGACTGAAAAGTATCCGTTTACCTCATGTGCAACGATGGTTACAAGAACAAGCCACGTACACCTTACACAAACCCATTCGACGAAAATTTTCCACAAGTCGCACCCGAGTGGAGGGCATTGATCATCAATGGCAAGCCGATTTATCCGATGTCTCTCATTTTGCCACCTACAATCGTGGTTACAAATATTTGTTTTGTGTCATTGACGTATTTTCCAAATTTGTTTGGGTCGTACCATTGACTTCCAAATCGAGCAGTGAGTTAGTGCGAGCCCTCAAACTAGTGTTGAAATAAAGTGGTCGTCACCCTCTTCGATGGCAAACCGACAAAGGCACCGAATTTCTAAACCAAGCTTTCCAAAAAGAATTGAAGAAACGTGACATTCATTTTTTCACCACCGAGAATCCAGAAACCAAAGCCAGCATCGTGGAACGTTTTCAACTCACCTTGAAAGAATGCATGTGGAAATAATTTACGCATCAACACACTTTCAAGTACATCGACGTCTTGCCGCACCTCGTCCAAGCGTACAACCAATCTTACCATCGCAGCATCGGACGTGTCCCCCACGATGTGACTCCCGACAACGAAGTGACCGTCTTCGAGGGTCTGTTTGGTCCGTCCTCGACGGTAACTGCCCCCAAGAAAGGTGGAGTATTGGCAGCAGGAGATTGGGTGCGCATTGGCAAAACCAAAGGTACTTTCGACAAAGGTTACTTACACAATTGGACCACCGAATTGTTTCGTGTCACTGAACGAGTGCGTGGCCGTCATCCTCCCGTCTATAAATTAGAAGACATGAACGGAGAAGTGTTAAAAGGAACGTTTTACTTGCCCGAGTTACAACGTGTGACCGAAAATGAAGACGACGTGAACGAGATCGAAAGAATACTCGATCGATAAACCAGAAAAGTAGGAAAAGAACGTGTGAAAGGAGTCAAAGTACGTTGGAAAGGATATCCTCCCAGTTTTGACTCTTGGATCGACGCTTCGCAAATCATCGACTATAAAAAGAAGTGACCATCATGCCCTTCAACACAGCCTCAGTCACTGCAGTGACCACTCCGTCGCCCAGTTCTTCTCTGCAAGATCTACAAAAGCAACCCTTGTGGGTATGGTGTGGAGAACGTCTTCCTAAAACGCAAATCGTCTTTTTCTGCCTAATCTTTGTGGTGTATTGTGTCATCGGTGCTGCCATTGCCAATTTGAGTTTGCAACAAGGAGACAAACAATTGTGGACCATTTACTTAGCAGTTGCATTGGTTACCTTCTTCCCAATCCGTCTTTGAAATATTCTTCCAACGGAAACAACAACAACGGGAGTCTTGCGTCCAACGTTAGTCCCCCTTCCAACAGTCACCCTAATCATCCTCTTTTAGACACTCCTCTGACTTCCAATGACTCCTCGGACACTAGAACTCTGGAATTACGAACAATCAATTTTACTTAACGATACCCAGTGACAGTTCCATGGAGGTGTTTCCCAAAAACACTTTGTGCTGTTACACGACCAAATTACCTCTGGCCATTCAATTGGATCACGAAGCCCATTGGGAAGTGGCTTTGGTGGAAATGGTTCACCCTACACAAATCAAAAACATCATCGAAAATCAAAACACTTTTACGGTAGAAGTTTATGACGAACAAGTGGAACAAGCCTTGGATGAAAGTAGCAGTGTAGCTGACTCTATGAAATCACAAGATCCCAAAACTAAACGAACCACATATCGGTTGAAAATTCCCTCAGACTATTATTTTAGTGGTCAACATTTGGTGAAGACTATGGCTGACAGGTTCATTAACGTGTTTGGTAAAGTCTTGGAGAAAACCAGAAAAAGTGTCAAGATTAATTACCAGAAAATATCTCGTCGCCTACTCATCAAATTTTCAGAGGACAAAGTATTGGCCATTACATTTTGTCCTGAATTGTATGAGATTTTGGGTGGAGACCCTAAGTTGATCAAGATTGCAAGTGAAATACCAGCCGTGGCCGGTAACTCAGATTTTGGGAGATATTTTAGATTCCCTGTAGAAATGAACCAAGGACTGAATTTGATTTGTGTGTACTCCGATGTGTAGGAGTATAACGTGGTGGGACACACCTCCGTACCGTTACTGCGTGTCATTCCTTTCAAAGTGGATTCTGCCACGAGTGCTGACTAGGAAGGTGGAAACACCTATCACGTTCACCGCGAATTTGTACATCCTCACTATTTGCCTGTCACTAAGTCGTATTTCGACACTGTCAACATTACTATAAAAGGAGTTCTAGGACAAAATATTTCATTCACCAAAGGGAAAGTCACAGTGAAACTCCATTTTCGGAAACGATTACCCTAAGCAGCAGGAAGGGTGAACCCTACAACTTTTTTCTTGACCTTATTTTACAAAATTAACGGTTCTTACAGCGGCTGAAAAAATAAGGTCAATAACTCTAAACCGAACCTCCTAACTTTATTATTACCATTATAGTTTGCAAAAACGGATAATAAATCGTTTTGGGTTAGCTCATTTTTGTTATTTTATTTTTGACTTTTTGTTTTTTATGTTATAATGCGTTTAGTTTACTCGCTGGGTCAATTAATTTTTGTTGTTTCTCACCCTTCCTGCTGCTATAATTAACCAAAGATTTTATTTAGACCTATACGATATCTGGATCTTGGATCATGTAGATTTATTGTTATATATCCAAATGGAATAGCCTGTGCTTGAGCAAAAAAGTTTTTGAACTTCATCATATCCATATCCCCTGAACACCATGTGTAGTAAATATTTTTTAACGTATAATTAGCTATTCCATTAAATACAACTAAAATATTGCAGTTGTCTCTGATCACCTTCGGTATTTGTGTATAACGCTGAGTGACGTATATAACGTCTGTATTCTTGTGTCTACCTCTGGAAAATATTCTAGCTGGATTTGTTTGTTTATCCAGCATTACATCATCATATACTACTAAATTATTAATAAATCCATCGAGGTCATCTATTGACGGTGCTTCATCAATGTCGGTGATAAAATCGATAACATCATTATTTTCATCTTCTTCATCAATAGATTTCGCTTTCTCATTAAAATCCTTGAGTACCTCGTAACAGTGTTGATCATCTACGGATGGTGCTACTAAATACAGTTTACTAAATTTTAACCACCTCATTATTAAATTTAGTAATAGTTGTGTTTTACCTGATCCAGATGGACCTATTATAATCATCCTTATCGAATTTGGTAATGCTGGATGATGTTTTACTGGTTCCTGTTTTCGTGTCGCCGAAAAGTCAATTGTATCCATATTATTAATAATATGAGTCTATATTGTGTTCGATGTAGAGCATCTACACCTACTGCTGAATTAACTACAATAACAACGAAGAATAAACGACGTGCTCTGACAGGCAAATGTGTAAAATGTGGCACAAAGAAATACAAATTTGTCAAAATAAAGACAGGTGGAGATATCGCCGCTTCATTATTGAAATTACCAGGAACTCCATGGGCTAAATACCCCGGTGAGAAACATCTTCCTGGATATAATTATTGTGGTCCTGGAACTCGACTTGATATCCGACTTGATGATCAAGATCAACCAAGACCAGGAGAGTATCAAATAAATAAGATTGATCAAGCGTGTCATGTTCATGACGTTGCGTATAAAAATAAAGATTTACAACAAAGGCATCTCGCAGATGTAAAATTGATTCATGTGTTAAATTCTATACCTAATAAATCTGTTAGAGAAAAACTCGCTAGTTTTTTGATAAAATCTGCCATGAAAAGTAAAATAATGTTAGGTGCTGGTAATTAATTATATAACTATTATAATGGAGTCTGTTTATTATAGCCCAAGAGGATAT
>JAECUM010044505.1:0-10506 GCA_016617855.1 Megalonaias nervosa | reverse complement strand
ATACTGAAATTCATCGTGACCAGGCAATTGTTGAACGATTTAATCGGACACTTGCTGAGCGGTTATTTGGGTACCAATACGCAAAAGAGATATCTACTGACTTTAAATCCGGTGAGCGATCTCGTGAATGGGTTGCAAGGTTACCAAGTGTGATAGCTGCATTAAATAATGAAATTACTCGTTCAACTTCCATGAAACCTTCTATTGCGATCACAAAAAAATATATACCCCGTAGCGATGACAGACATCAACCTCAACCAGTATTAGGTAATGTAACTGTAAGATATTTATACGAACCTGGAGAACTTGAAGGTGGTAAAAAAAAGAGCAACTGATCCTATCTGGAGCGTGACTACACATACAATTTCTAGTGTAGTTAGATCTACTGGTAGACCTCCAATCTACAGATTAGATTCGAGAGCTCCTCAACGTGGATTTGTGCGTGAACAATTACAGGTAATTCCTAGACACACAATTACCACCACATACAATTACATAACCAGAACCTCTACGTCGATTACATTCAAGACAGGTTAGCATCACATTATCACGTGTATGACCAAGATCGCTATTAATTCTGTCTACGGTAAATTGTCTTGGATTATTATTCGAATATTGCCATAACATATTACAGTTACAACTTGCACAATTATTATTCTGTTGTGTTTTTAGTTTTATAATAAATTCAGTATCAATATCAAAGTCACGCTTATTTTTTTATCACACTGCTTATAACCAGATAGTTTTTTTCTTATTACGTCATTATTAACAGTTTGATCATTATTTTCTGTAAAATTTATAATAACCCTATGTAGTTGAAATATTCTTCTGACTCTAGAAACTGCGAGATAGACTAAATTTGATCATTCGATCCGATCATCTATAATCCAAATATTTGTATCCGAAATAGTTAACCCCTGTGATGAGTGAATAGTTATAGCGTATCCTAACGTCCACGGTGATTTATTCATATTCAGCGCATTCTCAACGACATTAATATCGACTAAAATAATATCATTCAAGACAAGATTCTGTATTCCACCACCAGGAATTTCAACATCAATATTCTGTCGTCGAGTATCTGCTGGGCGATAACACAAAGGTACAGGTAGATCTGAAAACTTTTCTTTATGTAACAGAAATAATTTATCCTGTAGTTCATCACGAACTATCTTTCTACTTGCAACTATTAAATCAGCGGGATTCCATAAATTTAGAAAATCACTCATAGAAGTCTCTGGAATTACTCCTCGCATTATTTCACATTGTACTCTGTCTGATTGTAGTCTGATTAATCTTTTAAACTCCTTCAGCGGTTTATCAATAGCTCTATAGTCATCATTTATTTCCTCGTAATAATCTACGTTATTCTTCAGCCATTCATGTGGAGACTGTCCAATAAAAGGTGGTGGTTGACCATGATCACCGCACATTATTATAGCAGTATTTTTCGTCAATAGCCATTCAAGAAATGTTTTTAATATTTCTAACGACACCGTGCATATCTCGTCCCATATAATATATTTAGGTATATATTTCTCACCCATTCGCTCAAGAGTCCATGTGTCTCCACACCATCTAAAGAAACTATGATATGTACACGATTTTACTCCTCGCTCTCTTATCTCTCTGGCGAGTTTATGTGTCTGTGTCAAAACAATTATATCTGAATTATTATTCATGAATAATTTAATCACACGTGTTGTTTTACCTGACCCTCCACACCCATTAAGATAAACGGTTTTATGTCTAGATACAGGATCGTATACAGATGGTGCTGATGACTTTGATATTTTATTATTTTTGTAATATATTTCCTTAATTTCAACGTCGGCAGATTCAGAATAACTAAGTATATTTTCTTGTTTTATTCTCCATGACCCCCATTCACCATTACCAAGAAGCGGTTTTAATAAATCTGTATATTTTTTATTTATATAAAACGAATCCGTGGTGACTCTGACAGCATCACGAGGAAATCTATTTATCATAGACAGTAGATTTATAGAAACATATGCCAACATAGATGATCTTAAATGAGTAAACTGTGGTGAGTCACCATCAAGATAACTCACAATTGTACCTAGTTTGATTCCGTCTGACAAATAAGCATTACTCCGATTTATAAATGTATTTTTTTCTGTTGTATCAGCTATTATAAAATCGAGTTCAGCATCGTCCATAATCAATCTTGTACAGTGTCTTTTATGATCATAGGCTCCTCCCTGAGTAAATTTACCAATTATCTTTCTACCAAGATCTTTTGCAAGTTTTTCATCATGCTCATCTCTGCATTTACGTATATTATTAATAATTTTAATAATGTCATCTTCATTAAGATTAGGAAATTCTTTTCTGGCATCATCAATATTAAATCTATTTGGTTCTGGTAACCAAACTTGTTTCTGTGGACTATATGATATAATCGCCTCACTCACCTTCAATAATGTTAAAATTCCAACGTCAAGTATATATCGCAATAGTACTATTGGAACCCAACATTTTTCTGAAAAATGTCTTCCAAACCAAACATAAGTAATCGGATGCAGATTTTCTGCAAACTCGAATGATTCTACATGAGCAAATCCGGTTAAGTCAAAATCTGGTAAATGTCCGTTTATCGCAACCCTGGTCATCTCGTGTGATGGATGTCCGAATATCTTAAAGTATTCAGAACATTCTCCGTATCCAAGAAAACTTCCAGGATAACACGCTGCCATATCAACGGAAATAACGTCATTACACTTATATTTAGTATTCCATAATCCTCCGTGTCCATATTCTACGCAGCTTTTATGAATATCTTCAAGAAATTCCGATCGTGTTGGTTTCCATAAATTTTTCTCCTGAGCAAAATGAGCCACTACAGATGGAACAGTAAAACAATTATTTAATAATTGTCTAACTTTGACATCGTCTGAAGTATATTTTAGCGCAAGATTTTCCATTTCTACATTAAGAGATTCTATACGGTAAATATCACCATTAGGCCGTACAAACTGATCGTAATGATCATATTCTGAACTTTGAAATAACCAAACGGACACAGGGTCACTTTTACTGATATTTTTGATAAAATCAAATATATGACCATCATAAAATTTAACCGCTCTATCTCGTGGAAATATTGTTACTGCTGAGGTCCATGCGTGCGAATTATGATCAATAATATCTATTGGAGCTCCTCTTGATTCATATTTTGGTTTATATAAAATCTCTCCGGTTAACGTCTTTACTGTTATTGGGAATTTTAATTTCTTTTCTAGTTCAGCGACATCTTTGATAGACGCTCCGGTATCTTTAACTGATTCTGCCCATGTATTTATTTTTTTACGCCTTAAATCTGTTAAACCATTACCACGTATCGCGTTTGTAAAATGTTCTGTAACTCGTTCAGCTACACAGTTTATTCTTGACTCTGACAGTTTCATAGGCTTTAGATCCCCGACGTCAGGTTTATTAATCAGCGGATATATTGCATATACAACTGCAGTCACAGGGTACCCTCGTTCATAATATATCTTATCAATACCAGTCAGTATTCCGGGCTTAGATTTATTATTTAAGAGAACAATATTATTTCCTGACTGTATGCGTACTGGATCGCGCTTGTCACGAATAATCCAAATATCTTCTTCTGTATTTACAATAAATTTTATTAAAATAAAATATTTTTGATCATCAAGGTGATTAATAATTACTTTTCCTCGTTCGTCATTCATCATATTAGTAACATTTCCAACTCTGAATGTTGACCATACATGAGCAGCGCCATCGTCACGAAATTCCTTTTTGGCTTCACGAATACGTTCGGTTATATCCTCATTTGTTAAAGCTAGATCTTGCATCAAAGTACTAAATTTATATTCTGATAGTCTGTCAAAACTAAACGCATTATAACATAAAAAATCAAAAATCAAAAATAAAATAATAAAAAAGAGCTAACCCAAACGATTTATTATTCGTTTTTCAAACTATACGGTAATAATAAAAGTTAGGAGGTTCGGTTTAGCGTTATTGATCTTATTTTTCAGCCTCTGTAGGAACCTTTATTTTTTTAAAATAAGGTCTCGTACAAAGTGGTCTGTTCACCCTGCCTGCTGCTATTTGTAACAATGCATCATACATCGCTTGTACTATACATGTAGTGGACATAAGACAAAGATCGATGGCAAGACAGTGTATAGGCAAATGTCCAAAAGAATTGATCTCAATGCTACAAATGCAGAATACCGATCCTGTTTAATTTTGTCTTCTCTGAGTACCCACGTATCAATTGCTTAATCCCGCAAGGCGAAATGTTACTAACAACATTTAGGTCACTTGTTTGGTACGGACTAGTAAATTCTTCCATCTTCTCAGTACCAGAGTTTACCCATATTGCACAATGAAATTATATAATCAAATGAGAGTTCACAACTTTGAGAGATGTGTTTAAAGCTAACATGATTTTTTTTTCTATCAAACTTCTATGTTAAAATTTTTGTAAATGTTCGTACACAATCCCTTTAATAGTAGTCTGGTTCAATTACAATTTGGTGGATTTCAGAATAGGATTAAAATCTGATCCAGATCAGCTTCTGAAATCGAACTTCATTTCAATATGGCACGGGACACCGGGAAAAATAATATATTTCTTTTTATTTCCTATAAAAGTTCATTATAAGAGTGGAAAGCGCCTCTCTTTCACTAGCATTTAATATGGCACATGACGCAGGGAAATAGGTACAGTTTTGTATTTGCCACAAAAGCACTTGTAATAGAAAACTTTACATGACAGAATGGGGCTTATTGTAAGAATTATGACAGAATAGGTCTTATCCTAAGAATTACGACAAAATGGGGTTTATTGTACGAAATACGACAGGATGGGGCTTATTGTAAGAATTACAACAGAATGGGACTTATTATAAGAATTACGACAGAATGGGGCTTATTGCAAGACTTACGGCAGAATGGGACATTTTGTGAGACTTACGACATAATGGAGCGCATTCTGGTGTAACTAGACCTGATCGCAAGATTTACAACAGAATCGGTCATATGATGATGTCATGAGACCTGAATGCAAGACTTACGACAAACTTTTCGGCGTTTACATTTTAGTCCCTGAAATAAAGGTTATCCGACTCAATAAATAGGATTACTGTGATGGTAGGTATTCTTCATGCTATCGCACATGTTTATAGCAATTAAAGCAAGTTCATATATATATATATATATATATATATATATATATATATATATATATATATATATATATATTTCTTTGCTATCTTTCATCCTCCTCTTCCTCCTCCTCCTCCTCATCATCAAATTTGGTTATAACTCACAAACGTGTTTTATTGGAATTCGGATGTGATATGCTGTTTCCCTCTGAAATCACGCCATCATTATCTGTAACTAAACTGGTGTTGTTTATTACGTTTGTGTGCACTTCCTGTTTGCCGCTTTCGCTCAACACATGTTCGATATCTGATTTGGGCGCAACATACAACAGGTGCGCTAGGAGGAAGAACACAAATGAGAAACTTTTGACGCCAATAATTAAGAAAAAGTAGTTTCGAGCTAAGATGTCATTAGTGTACAGCCAACAGGATTTCTTTTCGCCGCACTTTTCACTCCATAATGTGCAAGTTGCGTCTGTTATTACGCCAAACACAATTGGCCCCGGAACAGAACCTGAAATGGTACAGACCTGTGAATATCTAAAGCGCAATTAAAAGTGATATTGCTAACGTCATATTACTTTATCGCACCCTTTACCGACGTAGTCATTATTACCTGCAGTATTATTATTATTATTATTATTATTATTATTATTATTATTATTATTTAATTGAAAGTAATTCAAAGTGTCTTGGACCTATATGCTTTCACTACTGTTAACGTCGCATCGGCATCTCTTATCCTTCCAGACATATGCCTAATCTTCGTCAGGATTTTTTTTTATATCAATGTAATTCATTTCCATATTAATATCATATATCATTATTGATGATATTATACTGACCACACATGCGAATAACGAACCACTTGACACCCATGCCAAAAGTTCTGTCTCCATCATGTATGCATCTGGGGAAAAAAAATAATTATTAGGGCTAATGAAAGACGCTTTATTCTAATACAATTCATTTAATCATGTTCTCCTAGATCTGGAGCAAGCTCCTTTACATAATTTCCATGTTATTCCCTTCTGTCGCCAAGTGTTTCCTTGTCGCTAAATCTATACATGTTACATATCGCACTTTACCTAAGCTTCCAGGGCCCCGAGTGGCCGAGTGGTCTAAAGCGCTCACCGTTACGGATCACTGCCACTGCCATCTTACATCTGTCAGCGTGGATTTGAGTCTCGGGTACGGCCAATGTGGGTGTGTGAGAAACCTTGCCAATAGCTTCTCGTGGGTCGGTGGTTCTTTCTGGGGTTTTCCCGGGTTCTTCCTCCACATTTATACTGGCCGCCATGTATAGCCTATCTTGTGCTGAAAAATGGCGTTAAACCAAACAACAACAACAACCAAAGTTTCCTACCGATGAACATTCCAGTTGTATCCGTATGCCAGAGTGTGACAGTCTCTCCATGTGCGTATCATGAGTTAGGCACAGTGCCCTATTGGACCCGAGTGCCACAGTACATACATCTTGGCAATAACATATGTTCTGTAGTATATTTTCGTTGATGAATACAACAAATCGAGAGTATATGAGACGGATTGCTGATCTTGCTACGACTACATACAAAACAGAAAATTATTGAACAGTTAAAAAGATACTGTTAATCTGAGACATAATATGATTGTTATCACTAGAAATGCATAAACAATGCGTCTTTTGAGATATTTTAATAAGCAAAACGCTTTGTATATCTATCCCGATAATTGCAGAAATATCAGTCGTACACTATTCTCTCGATAAATTGGGCATAAAAAAAATTACTAACGTAAAAAGGAATTTCAACCCTCTGTAATGAATTATTTTACCATGAGCTTACGTTTATTTACAGTATTTGCAAAACATGAAACCGATACAAAAAGATAATAAAACAGTTGTAGTTTTATTCCTGTTTAGCACTAAAAGGCCTTAAAAGGCTCTGAAAGGAAATTGTTCGAGCAAGATCAGACAATTTTATATAAAAAAGTATTATGTACAAAAAGACAAATTATCATGATTGTGAATAAATATGAAAATGACAGTTCATTTTACCTCATTATGGCGGAGTCAGTCGGTGTACTCGGAAGAAAGGTAAAAAAGACGGCAATAAACATAACGGGCAGAAATACATACAGCAGGTTGCAATCTGATTGGCAAGTGTCTGTAGTTACCATGGAGATGTTTTGTCCCGGTTGGACGGCTACGCAGGAACAGTTTCTAAACACCTGTTGTATATGTGAACTAGGAGTTACCATAAAGAAAAGTTATATAATAAGGCCTGATTTGGGGGGGGGGGAGAGTTCTAGGTTTCCTGACCCCCCTGCCAGGCAAGATAATAAACCCCAAAAGTGCATATACAAACGTATAGTCACCTGTCACTCGAAGTTTGACCATCATTTTAGTCTTGCGCACGTTTATTGGGCATTATGCACACACTGAGTAAATAAACACAGACTTTTGCTTTTGTACCATTTCGAGGAAAGTCAGAAATTTTGGAACCCTCCTCCCAACCCTTGACCCTGATCCGGCACTGTACATAACAACGACAACGAAACAAACTATCAAAACGGAACTTTCAGCCAAATTCATTTTTTTATGCAAGAAAACTAGTACAGAATCTCTTTAAAATTGATATTGAATAAGATATAGAAATTATCCACATATTCTTCTGAACAGAAACTCTTTAGTGAAATATGTTGTAGGATTGCGATGACGAGTCTTTAATTCAGATTTTTCTGACGATATTTCTCGAAAATAAGTCAAGAAACGTTTTCTGTTTCAGTCATAAATATGCCTGGTGAATACAATAGACTGTATAGAGTAATTATTAGTATGCGACATATTCTACAACTTACAGAAGAACAATTTCTAATGGAACTGTTTTTAAATTGTTTATGGAATGTGATACAACTTTATATAATTGACACTACAAGACCTTCCCGGAAGTGACTGTGGAGGAACATCCCGCATAGCAAGCGGAGAAATAGCGTATACCGGCACTATCACAGACTGTTTCATAAAATTCTGTTCTGCAACTGCACTCAGAATTGCACGAGGACGTAAGCGAGAACCCGTCTACAGAACTGTTTAGAAAAAAAAGAGAAGAAAAAAATATCAAAGTGGGTATGAGTTAGCTGACCTGGAAGACATCTACCCGAAGCCAAATGGTAAGAAACATACTGAACAGCAGATAAGGACGATTTGCGCAGGCTTGAAGAACCTTATGCCAAACTGTTGTGAGTGAAATTTTGGTTATCTTTAGTTACCATGATTTTACCAGTGTTCGAGATATCCTGGAGAGATTTTTCATTATAATAACAACAGTCATCGTTGATGGATGATTTGAAAGTGGAAGGCATTAATTAATTCAGTGATTTGCATCTTCGTATACATGTGGAAGGCATTAATTAATTCAATGATATTTACAGTCAAATTTAGTAAACTTCTTTCAGGTGGTTTTAAAAAAGTTATAAACGTTATGGTGGGAAAATTTTATGGCTGATAGGCATCGCTAGTACAATCGAAAATCCTATATGCCAGAATGCTTTCTGAATATAATCAGGTCAAAGGCTGTTTAGAAGAGATTATTTTGGAGGGACGATGTATGACGCACATCGGATGCAGTTCCATCCGATAAGCTGATTTTGCCTTATAACCAGGTCAGCTAAAACAGGCAGACAGCAAAATAGAAGTTCAATCCACAATGAGTAGGTAATTGTGTAACAATATTATGGTTTATTTTCCTGATAGTAAAATAAACTTGATATATTATTATGTTTACAATAACATATTGCAACACACAAATTAATGAATTTTGCACTGTAACAAGTAAGAATGATTACACCAAACAATTTCTAGTTTAATTTGTTTTCTTTATTAACATTATGTAGTATAATGGAGAAGATAGTAAGGCAAAATTATCGTATCCAAGGAATTCCCGATTTGTCGCCATAAAATCCTGAATTTACCTGTTGCTATAGTGATGGTTGACGCCCGCCATTTTAGATTGTTCGCATCTTAGAAATAGGACAGCAAAGGACAGAGCTGTCAGAAGGCACCCGATGAAGGAAACTCTAGTCATGCCCTTGACTTTCAACCTCATACATCTACACACCAGGCCTCCTACAAAGTTCCCCCCAGCTGCCCCAGGAACCACCACAACGCCTGTTGAGTAATACTCTTTGTTTGTGAAGATGGAAATATCGTGCATGCATTTATATAGAATACACATCTAATTGACATCTTTCTTCCCCACCCCACCCGTAACCCAACACGCTCCATGTACCATGGACTGCCATACCAGACAGGGAATAATACTCATTTGTTATCATCATGGAAACGTCGCATATTTATGTATATCGCGTATCGAGCTTACATCGCCTAGACATATGCATCTGAAATAGCAGCAAATCTAATTTGTATTATTAATTGTACTCATTATTTAGTGTAGAAATTGCTTGCACTCGCTATTTAGTGTAGAAATTGCAGGCATCAGCTATTTAGTGTAGAAATTGCTTGCACTCGCTATTTAGTGTAGAAATCGCAGGCATCAGCTATTTAATGTAGAAATTGCAGATATTAGCTATTTAATGTAGAAATTGCATGAACTGCCTATTATTTAAAGAATTATTGTGTTCTGAGAAACTCGGTGTTTTAAGAAATCTACCTAAAATTATTGATATTATTTTACCAAAATTTCCGTATTTTCAAATAATTTTTACTCGATGTGTTTATTTTCTTTCCTTTGTTAAGGAAGAGAAAAGTACAATAGGTTCATCATTGTAAAGTAATGGTTTTACTAGAGATTAATTAGTTTCCATATATAGTAACCTATAACCTGTCGTACCAAATATTCCAATATCTATTAATTTAAGTTTCAACATGGCCTTATTCCATTCACGTAATGACTATAATAATGCAATAACGCTGTCAATCTGAGTTATTTTGCATTTATTGTAAATGCAGTTTATATCGAATATGGCTGATGTATACGCATGCAAAGTTAGATACTAATATTTTAACTCATATGATGTGCATTGCAGCCTGAGTGTTAATAAAGAATCCGTCTTGTCTTGTCATTAAAGACATTCTACTCACTATCTGACGCAGAACTTTAAGGCACTGCCGATTGTTATTAAAGACATTCTACTCACTATTTGACGCAGAACTTAAAGGAATTCTATTCACTATTTCACGTAGAAATTAAAGGTACAGCCTATTGTGATTAATAACACTTAGCTCGCTATCTGATGAAAAAATAGCACGTAATGCTGACCAGGAAACAAATATTTTTTATTTTTTTTTTTTTTTTTTTTTTTTTTTTTTTTTTTTTTTTTTTTTTTTTTTTTTTTT
>JAECUM010044504.1:0-27360 GCA_016617855.1 Megalonaias nervosa | reverse complement strand
TGTTAGAATGCTGGATTCTCATACTGACGCCCTCAGTTCAGTTCCCGTCACGGACGAAATCGTCGGGTAGGGCTCTGGACTGCCCCTCGCCATTTTTAAAAAGGTTGGGGGTCCGGAGCAATCCTCGATATCCAACAAACAAAATACACTCTCCCACCATGTAAGCACGTGGTGGGTGCACTTTTGCACTCCCCGGGTGTTGCCATGGTGGGAGAGTGTACGAAATAAGTTGGACGTAGATAAGGCCCCCCGCTAGGGTATGTTTATGTTGTGTGTTTGTGCCGCCTGTGCCGTCCAAAAAAATAAAGCAGGATGACGTGAGCTCGTGACCTTGTGACCTTACTAAAGGGGTACCCCACACAAGGGCCATTCCGAAAAAACATCGCTAGACAAACCTGATTAGGTGCCTGGCCACAGTAAAAGCCCTGAAATAGACAGCCCTCTGAGTTCCTAAAGTTTCGTTTCGGATATTTAGGAATTCGCTGGGGGTAATGTCTTAACAAAAAATGAAGAGTCTCGTTGGCCACAAAAAGGCCTACCTAAAATAGACTGCCCTCTGAGTTTCTAAAGTTTCGTCTCATATATTTAGATATTCGCCGGGGGGTATGTCTGAAAGAGACTCTTAGAACCTCATTAGGCTTATCTGACAGACCTTGTGGAATGGTAGACCGAACGTCATCCTGCTGTTTATTTTTTGTCTTTGAGTTTAGAAATATCGTTATCAAATAAAATATCAACCATATTGTCAATAAATGTCATCAAATCATCTGCCCAACCTCTTATTCGTTCGTCATTTTCAATCGCGAATAACCATACTGACCCATATTTTGGTGATATATGGTAACCAACTTTTTAAATACAATCGCTTATTATTTTAAGTTTTATACCAGTACAGCTTGAGACTGATTTGACTGAATTAAATCTCTTAGAAAAATTTGTTTGTCAGATCAAATCCAACATGTCGGATTGGATTATAATGATACATTGTATATAATATTTCATTTGTTTAATATGACAAAATCTATTGGTCTAGAATCCCCTTTGGGTTTCAAATTAATCATCATTTTCTGAGATACAAATTTGGAGGAGGGTGGTTTTTTGAGGGAGAGGGGGTCTCTGAGGTGGTGAAAAAATGTCATAATATATTTATTTTTGAGGAGGGTGAGGGTTTTTGTGCTAAAACACTCTTTGAATTTAAAACCTCAACTATATATACCACTACTATCACTACTAGAAAGTAGACAATCTATATCATCTATAATAAGACATCAACAACTACAGTTGCCAAGGGGAGACATGTTTGTCCTGAAAGTATATTTTCTCAAAGAACTTAAATCCTAGTGAAGGCATAACAGAAACCAGCTGTTGGTGTGGTATATGAGTTTTAATCGAGTGTGGAATGTCTGATTACTTTTACAGCCAAGAACAGGTGAGTGATATTTGAAGCTAATTCGATTGCTGCTAACTCTACAAAAAAGTAAGCTAGTTAAATTGCCCGTTTCATTATTTATTTTTTAAATGGATAATAACCTAAATATCACCAAGCATGACTATGATTTTTAAGCGGTCTTTGTGATTTAATTTTTAAATACTTGAGGAAATATGATAAGGTAAAGGAACTGGATACTTAAATAACTCATGAATAACAACCGTACTGCAAATTTAGGAGAACCGACAGAGTTAACTTATTCATTAAATCGTCAGTTTGTTCAGAGACGTGTCGACGATCACATGCGAAAAACTTAGAAGAATACTTATTTGAAAGATACCAAAACATTAAACGAAGATATGGTTATGAAAAGTTGATATTTTACGAGATATGTATGGCCTGATAAAATTTTAATTTTAATATATGAGGAGGATTGAAATCAGTTTGTAAAATGCGTAAATCAGATTCATACTCGGTCCATTCCAACATGTAGTTTACGTCGCTTGTACCAAAGAGCCTATACTATGTTTTACAATAACATTTTAGGACTTAGTCTATCTTCAGTACAATTTTAGTGTCCCTGTTATGTTTGCCTATATTTTTTGTTACTCCTGGTACAAGATGTTATCTAATTTTTGTAATTTTATTCATGGCTGAAAATTGTACAGATTATGTTCTTTTGGTGGCGTATGTGCATAGGGTCTGTTTTAGGATAATAAAGTAGGCAGAAAAAAAAACCCATAGGGTCTATAAACAGATACTTGCGTACTTCTTGAAAATATCTTTACGAGTTTCGGCCGTTTTTCCATTGGCTAGAGGGGTTCGGACGGTTCTAGAAGAGTTAAGTAATTTTCCATAGGATGGACTATGTCACATAAATAGGAGTTTAGAAATATTTATTGAGTAGCATGATCTGTCACGTGGGGGTATGATGGCAAACATAGTCGTAATATAAGATATATATATATATATATATATATATATATATATATATAAGGAGAGAACTGAGCGATCAAATCTCATCCCTATTTGGCAGTTATTCTTATTTCTTGTGGTCCTGCTGTAACATCAAGTCTGCATAAGTGTTTTATGTTGCACTTAGATATTATTTGAGGAGAAAACTTTGTTTGGACTGTTCAGTGGAAATAGAAAGTGCTCAGTTGGACTATAATGTTATTTTTGGAACTATTGTGAATTATTCAGAGGAGTTATGGACAACGCCATTTTGACAATGTCACGAATTCTTGCGGACCAGTACTTTCCAGTTTCGAAATCTTTACGGAACTTTTATTTCTTTTGGACTTTAATATCACTCTTTCAGGATTAGTTTTGATTCACCTCATAATACTGTAAGTTCCTCTTATATTTTCATTGATAACTTTGATAATTAAATTGTTTGTTAAGTTTTACAAAACCTGTTGGATTTGCTACTTTCTGTTACTTGGTTAATGACCACAGAGTCGTAACAATATCTCAAAGCTTTTTATTTCAGATTTGTGCATATATTTTCTTTCAGGTAATTCTGAATTCTTTTAATTTGTTATTGCTGTTAAGTTTTGTTACAAATCAGTTGATTCTCGTCTTAATCGATCACACTGTTATCAAATCCGTCAATGCTTCCATGCACCACACCAAATATTAAGAAGTTCTTCATATGCACACGTTTTACTATCTTTTAGAACTTGCTGTCCTCTTTTCCTATTATCACTGAAATTCTGTCTTTGAGAGTTACCAACGCCTGCTTTACTGTAAGTTTTATTATATCAATTAACTCACTAATTAATAAGCCCTAGGCTTTATGGTACATTTGATAGTGCTTGTAGTTACATTACCGTTAATTTTTAAGTGTACTATCCTTCTATTGAAATGTTTCCTCTCTAAATGAGAAACACTATTATTAACAACTGTGTTTAAAATCATTAACTTATTTGTATTGTTATGTAAATTTACTTTGTTTGTTTTGGTAGTTTTAAATTTTTTTATTCCATTCCATGCTATTGTAATGTAACATAGTTTACTGGACTTGACCTTGTCCAGAATTGAGTTCAGTTCTGTTTGACCTGGTTGACCTTTTAATTTTTTTTTATTTCATTGACGTAAACAACTAATAATAGCTTCATTATTCTATGGGTATGACTTCACTGACCAAATTATTATTCAGGTAAACATGTTGATCTGGGTCAGGGTTTTGGAGAATCCAAAGTGAATTTTATAGGGTATTACGTTTTTTTTTTTTAAAAAAGTATTAAATCATGATAAAAAATTATTTTCCATTAGGTAATGGTTGCTGTTAGAAAATGCTAATTTGTCACCTGGGGTCAAACAGTGAACTATATTATCTTGTAACTGTCAGAATTTTACCAGTTGTGCTTTAACATCTGGCACTTTAAGTTCTATTATGTTGTGTCCAGTTTGGGTTGAATTTTATTTTCTTGAAATTATTGAATTTAAGTGATTCTTTTCTCTGGAAATACAAAAGTGTTCTGATAAAATTCTTGGATAAAGACATTCATTGGAATTTATAATTGGAATTTATACTGAATTCAAACCTGGAATAACATTTCTGTGATTCAACAAGAGACTGTTGACACATCAGTGTGACGCAGGCCATAACAGACACGTCATCGCCTTCAATTTTAAATCTCTTCGGGACTCGATCTGAGTTTTATTCACGACTTCGTATTACTAGGATTTGTGTCTTTAATTCTTGGATTATTTTTGGATTTAATTCGCAATGCCATAAGTTCTTCTTTTATATTTTTCACTTCGTATTATAGGGAAATAAATTATTTGTTAAATTATACAAAGATTGTTGTCTTCACTCTTTTCTGTTACTTATTTTACGAGCACAGACTCGTAACGGAAAATTGGGCGCTCGTCCTTGTGATACGAATGTTGCTAAAATATTTTAGAAAACTTTACTTTTGAAATTTAAATTCACCTAGTTTCGGAATTTTAAAATCCCAAGTATTATTTCACATTTTAGAAATCTTTAGTGAAATCAGCAAGATTTTTACAATGTCATCAAAAGTTGAGATCTTTATTTCAAAATCCTTCCCAGGAGCAGTTACATTGTTTGAAAAAGGATTAATTACTTGAACTTGCCAGAAAATATGATCTTTCTGAGGCAAAAGATTCTTTAACGAAGCAAGGAATAAAAATATTTTGGTTCAATATATGGTGGAAAAGAATGTTTTGGATAAAAGTGCTTTGGTTTCGATCAATAAGTCTGTATCAGACTCTAACATAAAAGTAATGGAATTAAAATTAAAATACTAGATGGAATTAGAGTTAAGAAAGCTTGAACTTCAGAAAGAGGAGAAGTAAATGCAACTAGATAAAGAGAAAAGGCAGAGGAAAATGCAGTTGCAGTTGGAGAAAGAGGAGATAGAGAAACAAATGCAGTTACAGAAAGAAGAGAAACAAACGCAATTAGATAAGGAGGAGAGAGAGAGAGAAACAAATGCAGTTACAATTTGAGAAAGAGGAGAGTGACAGATGCAAATGCAAATGCAAAGAGAGAAGGAAGAAAGGGAATATCAATTTAGAATAAGAGAATTAGAGCTGACAAGTGAAAAGCACATCCCCACTTTACATACAAATTCAAGTTTTGATGTTATTAAGAATATTAGGTTCGTGCCCACTTTTAGAGAAAAGAAGTAGACAAATATTTTCCTCATTTTGAAAAAATTGCTGAAAATTCGAAATGGCCAAAGGAGCAATGGACTTTATTATTACAGAGTGCAGTTTTCGGCAAAGCTCGAGACATCTATGCCTCCCTATCAGTACAGCAAAGTGCTGACTATGATCTGGTTAAGGAATGCATCTTAAAGGGTTATGAGTTAGTCCCTGCGGGTTATCGACAAAAATTCAGGAACTATTAGAAAGAAGTTGGACAAACTCATGTCGAATTTGCAAGAGAAAAAGAGCAGTTATTTTATAGGTGGTGCTTAGCCAAGAAAGTTGATCAAGATTACGAAAATCTCAGACAACTCGTATTGCTTGAAGAGTTCAAGAATTGCGTCCATAGTGACATTAAGACTTACCTTGATGAGCATAAGGTCGAAACTTTGGAAAGTGTTGCTCGTAATGCTGACAAGTATTCCTTAGCTATTAAAAGCTTCTTTTGTAAGTACAGTCTTCCACTCAGCAGTCTTCTGGTTAAAACGTGTTTCAGCTTAATACGAGCCCTTCTAAATTTCAACCTGGTACAACTGTTAGAAATCATGTTTCTGATAAGCTTGATCAGAAATCCTTATCTCTTCCTACGTGTACCTATTGCAAGAAGAAAGGACACGTTATTTCTGATTGCTTCAAACTGAAAAATAAGTATCAGAATCAAGACAGACCTATTCTAAAATCTCTTATTTCTAAAATGTCAAGGTCACGGTCATTTATTGAAAGCAATACATTTGTTGGGTCTAATAAACCCCAGTCTGATTTTATTATGGAGAATTATGAACCATTCATGTCGAAGGGTTCTATATCACTCTTGGGTGATTTGACCAATCCTATCTCTATTAAAATGTTAAGGGACACAGGAGTTTCTCAGAGTCTTTTATTATCAGGTACTTTGCCTTTTTCTGAGAAGTCATCTTCTAATGAGAGTGTTCTTATTCGAGGAGTAGAGTGCGGCTTTGTTAATGTTCCTCTCCATTGTGTAACTTTGTCATCAGACTTAGTCTCAGGACCCGTATCAGTCGGAACAGTGTCTTCTTTACCAATTGCGGGCATTCATTTATTAGTAGGCAACGACCTAGCTGGAAATAAGGTTGTGGTTAATCCATTTGTAACTAACAAGCCTTGTTTGGATCATAAAGTTGATCCTATTGAAAAAGAATTCTCTGATTAATACCCAGCTTGTGCAGTTACTAAAGCTATGTCAAAGAAAGCTCTTGAGAATGATTTTGATAAGGAAAGTATTCCATTAGCTGACACATGTATTCGTCAGGTTTTTGATGAGGTCACTTTCACTCCTTGTTTAGATCAATCAAAAGGTATTGATCACAGTGATCCTATTTTGACTACTCATCCTCTTTATTCTAATCAGGGTGACAAACGACAATCACTTGTCGTCGAACAGGAAAAAGATCCTGAGATCTCCAGCTTGTTTCAAAGGGCCACTAGTGAAACTGAAGTCATAGAAGTACCTGTTTGTTATTTCATTAAAAATGGAATTCTTATTAGAAAATGGAGACCTCACGAGGTACCTGCTGGTGACGAGTGGTCAGTGAACTATCAAATTGTAGTTCCAAAATCATACACACATGAAATTCTAAGTCAAGCCCATGAAACTCCTTTGGCTGGTCATTTAGGCATTAATAGGACTTATCACAAGATCTTGAATCACTTCTATTAGCCAAAAATTAAAAGTGATGTTTGTAAATACTGCAGATCTTTTCATACTTGTCAAACGGTAGGAAAACCCAATCAGAAGATACCTAAGGCTCATCTGCAACCTATTCCTGCATTTGACGAACCATTTAGCAGAATAATGGTAGATTGTGTTGGTCCCTTACCTAAAACGAAGTCAGGTAACCAATACTTGTTGACCATAATGTGTGCATCAACAAGATTCCCAGAGGCAATTCTTTTGAGGAATATTAAAACTAAAACAATAGTAAAAGCTTTGATAAAGTTGTTTACTGAATTTGGCCTTCCCAAATCTGTCCAATCGGATCAAGGGTCAAATTTAATGTCTGGAAATTCCAGCAAGTTATGTACGAATTAGGCATCAAACAATTCAAATCTTGTGCCTATCATCCTGAGAGTCAAGGGGCTTTAGGAAGATTTCATCAAACTTTGAAAAGTATGATTCGGTCATATTGTTTTGATACGGGTAAAGACTGGGATAAGGCATCAATTTAATATTGTTTGCTGTTTGGGAATCAGTTCAAGAATGTTTACGATTGAGTCCCTTTGAACTAGTTTTTGGACATACTGTGCGTGGACCATTGCAGTTGTTAAAAGAGAAACTTCTTGCTAATGAAGATACTGAAATCAATCTTCTCGATTATGTTTCCAATTTTAAGTATAAGTTGTCAAAGGCTTGTGAGGTTGCAAGAACTAATCTGCACTCTACTCAGTCAAAAATGAAATTAAGGTATGATAAAATAAAAAGGAAAGGAGTTTTTAGCCTGGCAATAGAGTTCTGGCTGTCTTGCCCATACAACAAAATCCTCTTCAGGCCAAGTATTATGGACCCTATACAGTTGAAAGATGATTTAAATTACATCATAAATACTCCTGGGAGGCGAAAACAAAAACAACTTTGCCACATAAATATGTTAAAGGAGCATGTTGAGAGAGATAGCCAGGTTAATCATGGAATTAATTTAGTTGTACCTGTCCCACTCACTGAGGATTTAAGTGAAGAAATGCAATCGGACTCTATTGATTTTGGCGTAACAGATCTTAGGAATTCAGAAATTATGAATAATCTGGACCAGAAACTTTTACATTTGCAACAACAAGAAAGAAATGAACTTAAACAGTTATTACTTCAATATGAGCACTTATTTCCAGATGTTCCTATAAGAACAAACACAATCTACCATGATGTTGAAATTGTAAATTCCACACCCGTGAAACAACACCAGTACAGGATGAACCCGCTCAAACAGGAATACTTGAACAAAGAAATTCAGTATTTGCTGGAAAATGATTTCATAGAACTGAGCACAAATGACTGGAGTTCACCATGTATACTTGTTCCGAAACCAGATAATACTTTCCGTATGTGCACTGATTATAGAAAAGTGAACAGTGTAACTAAATCAGATTCATTTCCATTACCAAGAATCGATGACTGCATTGATAAAATTGGAAATGCAAAGTATGTCACCAAATTTGAACTTCTGAAAGGATTTTGGCAAATTCCACTAACGGAAAGGGCAAAGGAAATTTCGGCATTCGTGACTCCAGATGGACTTTATCAATATAAAGTGATGCCATTTGGGATGAAGGGTGCAGAAAGTACTTTTCAACGTTTAATGACCATTATTACCACTCATCTAGATAATTGTGATGCTTACATCGATGATGTCATCATCTACAACGACACCTGGAAAAAACATTTATCGACAGTTCGGAAATTCTTTGACATACTCACTGATGCAAGTTTGACAATTTGTTTATCCAAAAGTGAGTTTTGCGGTGCTTGTGTAACATTCCTAGGACATGTTGTGGGACATGGACAAGTTAAACGTATAGATGCTAAGGTCAATGGTATCTCTGAATTCTCTGTGCCTATCAGTAAAAAGCAACTGATGCGAATTTTGGGTATGGCTGGATACTATCGCAAATTTTGTTCCAAATTTTCTATAATTGCTGAACCCTGACAAATTTATTGAGCAAGAAAACCATGTTTCATTGGTCTGAAAAAAGTCAGGAGGCTTTTGATAAGATAAAGGCCATACTTAAAAGTGCACCAGTTCTTACAGCTCCAAATTTCAGGCAATCATTTAATCTGTCTGTTGATGCAAGTGATGTTGGGGTTGAAGCAGTATTGATTCAAGAAGATAGAAATGGTGTTGATCATCCAGTGTGCTATTTTCGAAGAAACTGAATAAGCACCAGAGAAATTATTCCACAATCGAGAAGGAATGCTTGGCTTTAATACTGGCATTATAACACTTTGAAGTTTACATTAGTTCAGCTCCTTCTCCGATTATTGTGTTTAGTGATCACAACCCCCTTTACATTCATCGACAAGACGAAAAATAAAAATCAGAGATTATTAAGGTGGAGTTTGTTGTTACAGGAATATAATATTGACATCAGGCACATAAAGGGAAAAGACAATTTAATAGCAGATGCACTTTCACGTGTGTATAAATATATTGTTTCATGCATACTTTGTTTCATGCATAAGATTTTCTCTTATGTTTGTTTTAGCCACATGCTTTTTTTACTTATAGTAAATAGAAAGCTTTATTGTATAAATCTTTCTTTTTCTTTATGAGGGAAAGTGTTGTGTATCTTTAATTTAATTGCTTGTTTGTTAGTTTTAAATATTTTTATTCCATTACATGCTATTGTAATGTATCATTGTTTACTGGACTTGACCTTGTCCAGAATTGAGTTCAGTTCTGTTTGACCTGGTTGACCTTTTTAAAAAAATTTTTATTTCATTGATGTAAACAACTAATAATAGTTTCATTATTCTATGGGTATGAGTTCATTGACCAAATTATTATTCAGGTGAATATGTTGATCTGGATCAGGGTTTTGGAGAATCCAAAGTGAATTTTATAGGGTATTACGTTTTACATAAACAAGGCTCATTAAATCATGATAAAAAGTTATTTTCCATTAGGTAATGGTTGTTGTTAGAAAATGCTAATTTGTGACCTTGCGTCAAACAGTGAACTATATTATCTTGTGAGTGTCAGAATTTTACCAGTTGTGCTTTAACATCTGGCATTTTAAGTTCTATTATGTTGTGTCCAGTTTGGGTTGAATTTTATTTTCTTGAAATCAATAAATTTAAGTGATTCTTTTCTTTGGAAATACAAAAGTTTTCTGATAAAATTCTTGGATAAAGACATTCGTTGGAATTTGTACTGAATTCAAACCTGGAATAACATTTCTGTGATTCAACAAGAGACTGTTGACACATCAATACGACGAAGGCCATAACAGACACGTTATCACCTTCAATTTTAAATCTCTTCGGGACTTGAACTGAGTTTTATTCAGGGGTTTTTATTACTAGGACTTGTGTCTTTAATTCTTGGATTATTTTTGGATTTAATTCGCAATACCGTAAGTTCTTTTTTCTTATTTTTAACTTTTGTATTATAGGGAAATAAATTATTTGTTAAATTTTACAAAGATTGTTGTCTTCACTCTTTTCTGTTTTTTATTTTCTGAGCACAGACTCTTGACAGTATTACCTTTGCCATTTACGTTCTTTAATTCTTTCTGCAACTGTTGTAGTTGTGATTGTTATGTACTATAACTTTCTACAGACTTCATTAGTTTCTTCATGTCACTCTCCAATACTATGATTTCATCATTGAACGTTTGAACAATTGGTTCTAATAATTTCTGCACGTATTCTGTTTTTATATTTGATTTCCCTCAGTACCTTGTGAAACTTGTGAACACTTTTGTACAAAATCTTCATTGGGTTCATCACACTTTTTCAAATCTGCTACACTTGTAAGATGGTGTATGTTCAAGTTAAAGTCAATGTTTAGTGACTGACTTCACGCTTCATCTATTTCATCTCACTATATGAATGAGAAGCCAAATCACTATCACCGCTGAAATATATTTGTGTCATTTACTTAAAGCGAGTCGGGAATTACCATCGCGATAGCAACTTAAATTGCCTGAGATATTCTAAAGATGTTTTAAACTGGCACATCATTAAAATCTATTACATTCTAGTCTTCATTTTTTAATTGTTTCAGGCCTTAAAAGCCAACAAGCTGATTTGATAGATGTATTTATAGATCTCCCACTACTGACTCTTAAGAATTTAAACTTGCACTTTGTCACATAAACTATATAATTAGTTCTCTGAGTTAGTAATATTAAAATCATGTTTCTGAAATATGTTTTCTACATTGTCATCACTAGCAGTCATTTAATTTTTTACTTTTAACATGTATATTATAAGTTTGTAGAAACAATCAGAGATTGATGTGGTCTTGGTTTCTTTCTTATCAGTCATACTTTAAATTTATTGATTTTTTATTCATATTGCATCTGACAATGATTTCGTTACTTTAAATGATCTCTCATTTACAAAACTTTCAAATGCATTCTTGATTTGCTTTGAATCCAGAGTATCAGCTCGTCATTGGTTAAGAGTTTAGCATTATTACCTTGAATGTTCCATTTGAAATACTAATTTGTGATTGTCATTTGTAAGCTTCAGTTATCTCATCTTTACACATAGTATTATCGGAGCAGTTAATATCTTGTTTATGTTTAGATTCTTAAAGAAGATGACCTATGTAAATTTGATTATAATTCCTTGATTGAAGAAGCTCTTCCTGAACCTAACCCCGAACCTCATCCAATACCTATTCTTCGTTTTTGACATCAGCTGGAAAGTCGTAAGCTCCTACATCAAAAAGCTCAACGAATATATTTTGACACATACAAAGAAGATATTATACATAATGTCAAGTGAAGACGAGTATACGCGAAAAAAAAAATTAATACTACAATTATAAAGAAAATATTGTATTACAAATATTTTGAGAACACTGACCACAAAAACAACAAGAAGACAAACCCTTCCAAGGAAATGTAAGCGAGAAGCAAACAAAATAAAAGATAAACGTACAAAATGTTACAAATCCTGTAAAATGCACGTAAGAAAAGAGAAAGGTAACACATGTAAAATCATTGATCCGTTGCTAAAAGTTTGTTATCTAAACCGCATTTCCTTAAAAGGTCAAATACCGGTTCGGGTGGTACGTCCTCATAAAGTGCTTTTCAAGCAGTTAACGTCACAATAATTCTGTCACGTCGCTGGAAAGCGACACGCTCTTTACAAATGTGATCCATTGTCAGTAGATACAGGCAGGGTACAGACCGGTCAAGGTTAACCGTTCAGAAGGTATTAATGAGTCGCGTATGTGTGTCCGTTAAGGTATCTACGAAATACAACCTCGGCTCTTCAATACGTCCTTAACTAAATATTATATAATATAAGGGGTTCCATGGATTAGGACATAGTTTGGCAGAATATTGAAGAACAAATCTCGTTCGTTTGACATGAAGTGGTGTGTTTTTAGGCCTCATCATAGAGGCTTTCCGAATGAAAAGTTATTAATTGCACTCAGAGTATAAGTCCCTGGCTGAATTTCGGATCAAGCCTTTACAGGTATAATTTACAAACTAATCCGTAAACAATAGAGCCATAATCAAGTTTCGATCTTACTAATGGCCTTTATAAACGGGTCCCACTATCCCGTTCGAGTCATACCAAAGACTTATAAAAATGGTACCAACAGTTGCCTCGCTAGGCGCTCAGCATTAAGAGATTAGTGTTAGGACTGGTCGGCCTGGTGTCAGTATGATCTGACTGGGTGGGACATCCTGCTACATGTCTGCGGCATGATGCCCCAGTGCTGGACATCACTATAATCTGCCACACTGCAGATATCGTAGCGATATGACTGAAAAATTGTTAAAGCTTTTTTAAAAATCCAAATCACACACACACACACACACACACACACACACACACACACGCACACACACTATCTCATCTGCTCCCCAGTATGTGTTTTACACGACTCGTATTACATCAAGGGCGAAACTTAAGAGAAATATATGTTCACAATCCAAGAAATTTAAACCTTCTATGACTGCATCAACTGCTACAGCTAAGATGCCAACAGTGACAGCAGTCACTACTACTGTTTATCTAAATAATTGAATGTTCTTATTCTCTATGATGTTTTACAATTCTATGACTTCATATTCTGTTTCTTCACAAAAGTATCATAGGATGGAAATGATGGAAAAGAAGTTGAAGGTGGTACTGGTAAGAATTTGTGCGATTATCAAAATTCGCAAAAAAGAAATATAAATTGAAGTAATTCCCATCTGGAATAATACCGGCTACGATAGCAGTAGCCATACTATTACTCTGAATGGAAATTAGAAAACACGCCCTGATTAAATTATATCATGCACTCTCTGATTAGTGGAACCTGCAAACCAGTTCCGATCAACTTGTTGACTATATATTGATGTGTGCTCGGTCATTGTGTCATTTATGAGCAAGACAATTCAAGATCTGGACGATCGAGGAGTCATCGACTGTTGTTTCTAGTATGATCTTCAATGCAAACTACATTATGTATGTGAAGTCATTTGGGGGCATCAAAAAGATCATCAACGAGGCTATTTGGAAACGAGGGTCTATGTGGAAGAAACAGGTGCCTGAAGAGGTATTGGCCTATGGACTTGCAGTGCAGAGAGGGTGCGAAGAAGGACAGTGAAGCGGTGTGGTATGTGTTAACCGTCCCTGGTCAAAAACACCAAATATATCCCTTTTCGAGTGGCCCATTTATTTCATAAACAGATATATAGTATTCAGTCATTGCCGATATAGTGTATTTTATGTTTTGCCTCTCTTTCAAAACTAAACAGTAAACATTCATAGTGTGTGTGTGTGTGTGTGTGTGTGTGTGTGTGTGTGTGTGTGTGTGTGTGTGCGATTTTGTGTGTGTGTGTGTGTAATCACTCCTACTCTTGTGTGTGCAGTGTTTCTGAGCCATTCTACCCTTAGGTATGATAACATACAAGTATGTTTGCATCTATAGTGTACGTATATATCTACCCTTTTCTTTCCTTACTCTTCACTGTTAGGATTATAGGAAATATAAGGATTGTACATAAGTGCAGACATTATAGGAAGACAGGGTAATAGAAGAAAGTTTAATTTTGTTTATAAAGAGATTACCTTTTACTCTAGATCCTTTCTTTTACATTCTGCTATATGTTGGTAGTAGATGAGTGAATGCTGGTCATTAGTTGTGGGTGTTGGGTAGATGACCAGTGGATGATGGTCAGTGAAAGTGATGTATGTTTTTCACATTACCTTTATCTTTTTACTCCATATTCCCTTGATCCACCTTAAGTACAAAATGACACTTCGGGGTCTTCATGTTAATATCCCATTGATCTACTATGCCATATGAAAACTAGAGTGTCATATGTCCAGATTAGCAGCTGTAACATTCATTTTCAACTGACCTAAAATGCAATTGTTACCCCAATTATCATCTGTTCAAGATGGCCACCCTAATATTCATTTCGATAGACCCTCAAGTGTGATGCTTGATCCCCACATTGCAACCTATGACTCAAGTACTATTTTTCTCTCGTCGTCAATGGTTCCTAAAGTAACAATTTAATTTTGTAAAATTCATGGATAGCGTTACAATTTATTGAAACATTTCACATGCAAATATAAAAGGAAGTGGAAGCTGGCTGAAAACAATCTCATCGAGATACATTTCAAAAGATTCAAGTCAGGCAAAAGCCTTAGGTCAACAATATTATCTCTTACACCATTAATGTCATTCATGCACAAACAATTTATTTGCGTTAGCGTTCGAACAGCATGCTGTATTATTTTATAAGATCAAATGAACTTGTGTTTTAAATCAAATTACCAATACAACTCGTCCTTGATATTAATTTAAAACTTTAACCTGAATGAGTTTTAACCACGAAGACTATGATTGAATTGATGTGTTACTATTAATTGGTTTTTTCTGAGTCGACACTATATAGTGTGATGTGATTTTGTCTGAATATTATTAATAAACAGGAGCGTCATAAACTAAGCAGAGATAAATGTAGAATACATATATATTCTTTCGCAAGAAGCGCGGAAGCTGTAAGACATAAACAGTATGTGGTTGTTAAGTCACTTGTTTCGTTTAAGTATAAACGACTGCAAGAGCGGAAGTTTGAATGCATTGACCGCGCTATTTTGTTTTAGCACAAATCAGTACTGTCATCAGTGAATTTACAACTGTGCATATTTTATTCAAATGTTTTCTTCATACACTTGGGTGAGTTCTCTGAGACTCCAGCACTGGTCATTTCAGGATGACCGCGTACTCGCAATCACTTCAATTTAATTTTAAGAATTTCATATTGACCATGGTGGACTGTCATCTTCTCGAAATCTTTAAATGGTTTAGGGTTTTTTTTAAACATTTGTTCTAGTAGATGTTTTTGAAAAACTCTTAAAAGATAATGCAGGATGTATGAACCAAACTTTTGGTGCATGTTTATTTTAAAACTTAAGAATGATAGTCTAGGTTTTGAAAACTTCTTTATTCAAGTTTCCTATTGGGTCCAGAGTCTTTTAGACAGTGAAAAAGTATTGTACTCATACCTCTACAAGTCTTTTAAAACTTTTGCTTCATTCAACGGTAAACCACGTTCAAGTGGGTTGAACAGTGAAGTTAGTTTTTCTATCTAGAATAATAATAGAAATACCCATAACTTAGTAATTGGGAGGTTGTGGAAAGTTGTTTCTGTTGGTAAGGGTTATATATTATATTTTATACATATTCTTTTCATCTTACCTTGTGTAAACAGGATTGCTTAAAATAGGAGAGATAGGGAGAGTAGGATGTAAAAGATAGAGGCGGAAATGTAACTTTATAAGTGGGCACTAAGTGGAGATAACAAATGTTTTTATCGATCAGATATTTAAATTTTATTTTATGAACGTTCTTTTAAATCCTACGTTGTTTGAATGGAATGATAGTTTTGTTTAACGTATGAAGGTAGGGACAGGTAGGAACCTTATAAAAGGTGGGTAGAGATTTTAACGTTAAAAGGGAGATCCTAAGGGAACCTTCAGAGCATATTTTTATTGATAAGAGTTTCAAATTTTATCTTTTTAAATATAAATCCTTTCTAAATTCTACCAAGTGTAAATGTGATTGTCATCATCATTAGCAGCTCAGTCTCAGGAGACCATGTGTTACGACCCTGTAGTTAAATTACATATGTGTTAAAATTTAAATTCTTCTAATTCTTTGTTTTATTTTATTTTTATACCACTAAATGTTATTATTATTATCAATATTATTATTATTGTTATTATTATTATTATTATTATTATTATTATTATTATTATTATTATTATGTCTGCATGGGTCTAATAGTTTGTTAGAAACATCGTATTTATTTAAAACGTAAATGTGACTCGTGTAAGCACGATTTTTGCATGACGGTTTTTCGTATCAAGTAAACAGTGACAAAGAGCTATGTAAATGGATGGTTGGCTGTGACCACGTTATTTCAAAATAATACTTGTTTAGGTTTTCGTAATGTCCAGATGGATTGCGAAATCACACGTGTTCTTCGTGCATGTGTGCATGTAATGACGCATTAGCTTGTTTTAAATGCTCAGTTACCTGTAAGAAATATTTAGTGGTAGTCGTGGTTAGTCATAGCTGAGAGCTGCATCATAACATCTTACAGAGTTTCTAATACCTTAAGGAAAAGGTATTTCTGTGCTGGAAAGAGTTGTGCATTCGTACAAGGAACAACATGTGTGTTGTTAGTGGTGGTAGCTGTATTTCATCTACTTTCTAAGTAATTATTTTTCCTGGAGAACAACACTACTGGCTTTGGACAAAGACATTTGATGAAATTACTTCTAAATCGGAACAGAACAATACAAATTGTGCTTTACAGTGAAAATTCTGGACATTTTGTGTTAGCCTTCGTCTGACGTCATCATCCGCCATCTTGGATCAGAACTGAGATTCAGACTGTATCAATTTAGAACTGTTTATTCAAAGGACTTATGTTTTTTTTTACAAATTTAGAACATATTTTTGGATCTTCTTCGTAAATCGTAAGTCTTGTTTCACATATTTACCTTCTCTCCGTGTTTTCTAGGGAAATAAATTATTTTTGTTAAAATTTACAAAGCTTGTTGTCTTCACTCTTTCTTTGTGTTACTTTGAACGAGCCGATACGTAACACCATGTTAGTAACTCCCTTGGAGTGTTATCTGTCTCTGGGGTTTTGGCATCGTCTGTTGTGGCTATGCAGACCAATGCGCTAGTGACAGTCCCTATTGCAGCTGGTGCAGACGTACTGGGAAGTCTGAGTTGCTTGGGTTGCTGCTGAACTCTTCTTTCTCTCACGTTTCTCTGCGGGCTGCTGGACTCTCCTCCCATCAGCGACTGCTATGCCCTTGCTGACCGTCAGTCTCCAGGTGCCTCGGTCCTCGGCCTGCACTTCCCAGCTGTCTGGTGAAATGCCGCATGCCTTCATGTCCCTCTTACACACATCCTTGAAGCGGAGTGAGAGGCGGCCGACTCTTCTGGTGCCAGTGGCCAACTGACTATATAGGATGTCCTTTGGCAGCCTCCCATCCTCCATGCGTCGGACGTGTCCCAGCCATCGAAGGCGGCGTTTGCTCAGCAGGGAGTACATGCTTGGGATACTTGCACGCTGAAGGATCTCGCTGTGTGGGACGTGGTCTTGCCAGCTGATTTTCAGGATGCGTTGTAGGCACCGTATATGGAAGGAGTTGAGTTGATGCTCTTGCCTCATGTAGGTGCTCCAGGTCTCACTTCCATATAGGAGGGTGCTCAGAACGCAGGCTTGGTAGACTTGAGTCTTGGTGTGCACTGTCAGCGCGCTGTTTTTCCACACCCTCTTTGTTAGTCGGGCCATGATGGTGTTTGCCTTTCCAAGCCTTCTCTCCAGCTCCACATCAAGCGAAAGAGTGTTGCTGATGGTTGACCCCAGGTAAATAAAGTTGTTGACTACTTCCAGGGTGGCGCCGTCGATTCTGATGGAGGGGGCAGTGGTGACATCTTGAGCACTGACGTTTGTCTTTTTTAGGCTGATGGTGAGCCCGAACTGCTTGCAGGCATCAGCGAAACGGTTTCCCAGTCTCTGGAGGGCATCCTCGGTGTGGGTCACAAGAGCCGCGTCGTCAGCAAAGAGCATCTCCCTGATGAGTACTGACCTCACTTTGGTCTTCGAGTGCAGTCGTGCCAGGTTGAACAGCCTCCCGTCGGACCTGGTGTGCAGATATACGCCATCAGTGGACGTGTTGAAGGCGTAGGACAGGAGCAGGGAGAAGAAGATCCCGAAAAGGGTTGGTGCCAACACGCAGCCCTGCTTCACGCCGCTGTTAATGGGGAAGGAGTCTGAGGAGGATCCATCATACAGGACTGTACCCTTCATATCGGTATGGAAGGAGATTATCATGCTGCGGAGTTTTGGGGGCAGCCGATCTTCCCAAGAAGTTCAAATAGGCCCTTCCTGCTGACCAGGTCGAAGGCCTTGGTGAGGTCGATGAACATCATGTAGAGTGGCTGACCTTGCTCTCTGCTCTTCTCTTGGAGTTATCGGAGGGAGAAGATCATGTCTGTTGTCGACCTTCCTGCTCTGAAGCCGCACTGGGATTCCGGGTACACGCGGTCCGACAGCAGCTGCAGCCTGTTGAGGAGGATGCGGGCAAACACTTTACCAACGATGCTGAGGAGCGAGATTCTTTAATTGTTACAGTCACTGCGGTCTCCCTTGTTTTTGTAGAGGGTCACAATGGTGGCATCGCGCATGTCTTGGGGGACTGCTCCTTCCTCCCAGCAGAGGCAGAGTAGCTCATGCATCGGCTGTAGCAATGTTGGTTTCCCACGTTTAATGGCTTCAGGCGGGATGCTATCGCTACCTGGTGCTTTGTCGTTTGGGAGGGAGTCGATGGCTTTGCTGAGCTCCTCTAAGGTAGACACTTTGTCGAGCTCCTCCATAGTGGGCAGTTCCTGTATGTTGCTAAGGGCCACATCGGTGACTGACGTTTCTCGAGAGTACAGCTCTGAGTAGTGCTCCACCCATCTGGTCATCTGTTGCTCGCGGTCTGTGATCTTCTCTCCCGTCAGATTTCAGGGGGGGGCAACCCCTTTCACTGTAGGGCCTAGGGCCTTCTTGATGCCACTGTACATGTCTTGGATGTTTCCTGACTCTGCACTGCGCTGGATTCCTTCACACAATTGCTGCCAGTACTCGTTTGCGGACTGTCTAACAATGCGTTGGGTGGTGCTTCGGGCTCTTCTGAGGACAGCAAGCGTCCATTCATTGGGGCATTTTTTGTAAGCTATGAAGGCTTCTTGTTTGTCCTCGATTTCTGGTTCCATCCTTGAAAGGTGTGCGCTGAACCAGTCCTGGCTGGGCCGTTCCTTCTTGCCAAACGAGGACATGGCTGTGCTATAGATGACATCCTTCATGGCGTTCCACTTGGCTGTGGCATCGTGCTCTGGCAGGCTCTGGAGAGCCTGTTCTAGGGCAGACACATACTCCTCCACCTTGGAGGGGATAGATATCTGCGCAGTTTTGATGCGAGGGCGACCTTTTGGTTTGGAGCGGTGTAGTATTCGTGGCTGTAGGCGCACCCTGCTGCACACGAGGGCGTGGTCGGAGTCGCAGTCTGCACTGTGGTAGCTTCTGATGGAGAGGATGTTGTTCAGGGCAGAGCGCCTGGTGATGACCAAGTCGAGCTGGTGCCAGCGATGAGACCTGGGGTGTTTCCATGACACTTTGTGTTGTGGCTTACACTTGAAGAAGGTGTTTGTAACGCACAGGTCATGATAAGTGCACAGCTCCAGCAGTCTTTGACCATTTTCGTTGGTCTTTCCAGTGCCATGATGTTCGAGGCAGGTAGGTCATGACTCGTGGTCAGCACCGACTCTAGCATTAAAGTCGCCGAGGAGGAATAGTAACTCGTCCTTAGGGCATCCTTTGATCTGTTCGTCCAGCTGCCCATAGAACTGATCCTTTATGTCTTCTGGAGACGTGCGGGTGGTGACATAGACACTGAGGATGCTGACAGGACCTGCAGCAGTGGCAAGGCGGATGGAAAAGAGACGTTCAGTGCCCCCTGAGGGAGGCTCAACCGAGGCCAGGAGGGTGTTTTTGATGGCAAAGCCAACTCCATGCTGGTGGGGCTCCTCAGGTTCTCGGCCCTTCCAGAAGAAGGTGTAGTTTTCCTCTCTGAGGGAGCCGCTGGAGGCGAACCTAATTTCCTGGAGGGCAACTATGCTGACATTTAGTCTGGTGAGCTCTCTGTCGATGATGGCCGTCTTCCTGGTGTCGTCCACCTCCCTGAGGTCGTCAGAGATGCCTGTGCGCATGGTGCGCACGTTCCAACTTGCGAATCGAAGAGCTGGAGTCTTCTTTAATGGTTTCTTGTTTCTTTTGTCTGGTGCGGAGTTTCCGTCTGCTTGTCATGCTGAGCGACACACTGAGCTCCAGGCACCCACAGAAGCAGGCAGACGTTGGCGGGCCAACACCTTACTGACCGGGGGCTGCCCGGCTTGAGGCGGGCGGTAGTCGGCCAGTGGGACTCGATGATCCCTCCCACCGTCGAAGCTGACCCATGGCGCCCCTTCCCTACGTTAATCGGGTGAGACTTATAACCCGTAGACTGCCAGCTTCCGTGTTGTTTCCTCGCTCAAGGGCGAGGCTGGAGTGGCCTCTCCAGGGCGCAAGCCTGGGCGTGTAGTATGGAGATCCTGGGCTGCCCAGACGTCAGGATCCCCCTCTCGTCCTTGCTGGTTGGGTCCAAAGGAATGCTGAGCATGACATTTGGCACTAGTTTAGATGCAGGAGCTGCCGGAAGGAAGTCGTAGTTGACACCCAGCCGCCTTAGGGGCTCCACTCCGGATTTTCTGTCTGGGTTTACTCCCGTAGCCTTTCCTTCTCCCGAAGATATCCACAAGGCAGCGCAGCCATCATCCAATGGCACTTCGTGGGTTTCGAATTGGAGTTTCCATCTCCTAGACGAACTGCCTGACAAGGCTAACGAGCTCCATCTGCCCGGGTTTGGAGTCAGAGTTTTCCTTCTCTTAGACTGGCTGCCTGCCAAGGCTAATGAGCCCAGTCTGCCCACCCAGTTATACCGCCGGGCACTCGGTCACGCCACACAGCAGGCTATGTGAAAACAGGGGGCCCCGCATTAAGGTGCTGCTGTGGACACAATAGTGTAGGAGAGGCCATATGCAAGTACTTCCTGCCCAGCAAAGCCAGACAGTGGTCCCGCAGCGATCACTACACCTGGAAAGGAGAGGCTATGAGAGACGCTTCACTTTCCTTCAGCGAGCGGGACGTCAGGCACAGACCTCGCACACACACACACCCCACTCTTATTGATAAGAGTTTCAAATTTTATTTTTTTAAATATAAATCCTTTCTAAATTCTTCCAAGTGTAAATGGGATTGTACTTTCGTTTAAAATAGGAGGGTAGGGCACTTATACACGGAGATAATCTCCCTCTCTCCCTCTCCTGGAGAGTAGATAACTCGGTGTTTATAGTAAATTACAGGTTATTGTAAAGTTGGTAACTATGTGGTGGATAGTAGATAACTGAGTGTTAATAGTATGTAACGGGGGAGGGGAGGCTCGATTGTCGATAACGGTTGGCGAACAGTAGATAACTGTGCTCTAATTGGTAGATAACTAGATGTTAAGTAATAGATAACTAGTTGGTGGATAGTAGATGACTAAGAGCTAATAGTATATAATTGACTAGTGGATTGTTTAAAACGATGTGCTGGATAGTAAACAACTAGTTGATGCAGAGTAGATGACACGGTATCGATATGTGGGGATAGTGAGGAAGGTTTTGTTTTTTATAAGGGAAGGTAGGAGAGGGTGGAAACATTATAGAAAAGAGTAGATAGTTTTAAGTTTAAAAGAGGGATTATAAGGTGGTAATTGGAGATACAGAACCTAGTTTTTGCTTTGAAGCAAAACCAAATACTGCATTTCATTTAGAGTGCAGACAAAATCCCATTTTCCCGGTCGGCAAAGCCCAACCAATTAAATTTCCATCAAACATCGAATCTACACGTTACACGAATACTGACTTGTCGCGTGAAACGTTTGTCGTTTTTCATTCAGAATGCGCACACGATCACATTCCCGTCCATAAAAGAACCGAACTATTACAAATAGATCGATTCGGGGTTAGACTGAGTTTCCAACTAAATAAAACCAACGCACCAATCCCTCATGTGACAAGTGTTGCGTAATGTGGCATTTCATTTAGAGTGCAGACAAACTCACACCCCACTTCAAAATAGAAACAACAATTTACAAACTAACCGATTCGGGGCTAGATTCAGTTCCCGCCTAAATAAAACCAACATATCAACTACTGTTGTGGAACGTATGACGTAATATGGCATTCCAGTTCGATTGCGGACCGTCGCCTTATGTTACCCAGTTACAAATATTCAGACTCAGCACACGTGATAAGCCTGTTACGTAATGTGGTATTTCCGTTCGGGTGTTAATTTCCCTTAGACGCCTTGAATATTATGACCCTAGTTAACATAGAGCCCAAACGATCCACCTCTACCTTTTCAAAAAGTTTATTTTTGTGTTTTAAACAGTGGTTATTAATACTCTCTTCAGTGTCATTATTAGCAGTCATATATACTTTTAATTTGTTACATATATTTCAAGTTTATAAAATCTGTCCGGAAATTTGAGCTTTTCTCAGATCTTGTATCTGTTATATACGTTAACTATAAATTAAACTCCCCATATTGTAGCAAAGTACCTAAAGTAAGAGTTGCGCCAAATCTTGCAAAAGCTATTGGTGCATTTATTTCTGCAAGTTCAGTTGCTACACCAAATACCACCTGAAACAGGATCCATGCTACCTTTTGATTAGTTTAAAACCATATATGATGTTTTGTATTTCTGACTGACGCTGTTGCAGTGTTCCATCTCTTTAACCAATTAAATCTTAATTTTGCTGATCTTTTACAACCTGCTATTCACATCGATGTTTATTTTCTCATCCATTAATATCAATGGTTTAAGCATGAAATAAAACTAAAATAATCTTGTTTAATTACTTAATTATTTTGCTTGATAGAATTCCTGGCTCTTTCAGGAAGCCAGCAGTAAGATCGGCAAATAAAATTTAAATAATCAGTTTTATTGATTCACCAGTTGAAAGTTACTATTTGAACCTTTCGGCATGCTCTATATCTGTTTTCAAAAGCACATTGTTTAATTCTACAAGCTCAAGCTGAGTCAACCCGTGCATGGTAACGAGTATCATCTTCCTTACTTCACCAGTTTATTGCTATGAAATTACATGTCACTTTTTGCTTGCTTGCAGCCTTTCTTGGATCTGATTTTGCTGTTTGACTTCTACAATGACTGTTTTAACTGGCTGTTCTATGTATGGTTCTGTAGGTGGCTTTTAAAGGTTTTAAAATGCAAACAACTGTACATAGCAACACGAACAATCAAACAACGTCATCAGTACTCGATAATACACACACGTTTGAACCTTTTTTCTCGTCTTAAGTTGGGGTTGATTTTTCTTGCTCTATAGTAAGTCTTTTTCCTTGGTTATACATACTTTTGATCGTACTTCAAGTTCTCTATGGATCTTATTTTATGAATTGAACCTTCGGTTACTTTTTACATATTCGTATAAATATTTTAATATACATGTCGCTAAGAACATTATCGTCAACGATGGGACTTTAATATCGCTGTACCCACTTTAGACAGATGACTTTTAAAGTGTACCATACTTTTGCTAGGACATGCTTATAACAAGGAACAGGTTTTGTTAAGAGGATTTGATCACGTGTTTTGCTTTGGGTTTATTTTATTTAACTGGGGTCTTTTCGGAGGCGGGAGTTTGTTTGATTTGTATTTCTTTTTGTCTCTTTTGTAAATAGCGACTGCATATACAACTTCTTCATCCAGAAAGATACAGAACATTAAAGAATATATCAATACAAATCATACGCAAGCAAACAATGTTACATAGTTAGAGCTGTTGGAAAAACGAACGAAAGTTGTTCCTTATTTAACAGATCCAGACTGCAACGTTACAGATAGTTTTGAAAAACAAATGTGTTCAAACGTAAGCGATGATTTGCCATTTGGTGAAAGGTTAAAAATATTGTTCAAAGAGAAGATGTGACACTTTCCAACAATACTACAGCTATAGATGTGATAGTTACAAATATTGCTCTATCTACAGCGAATTTGCTTTTAATAAAAATTATTTTCTACTCCTGCAATAGGTATGAATTGATGCTTTAAGAATTTTTACCCACCCCACCCACCCCTATTCCACCCAGTAAGGCTTTATCCCCAGCCCCCACACCAGGTGGTTGGGATCACAAGTCCTCAGGAATCTTTAAGGGGACTGGTGGCCTTAAAGCTCTCCAACAACCAATAAAGCCCTTCTGTACCACCATCATGTAGATAACAAACAAATTTTCATTAAAGAAAACATAGTATACTTAAACGCATAAACAGGATACGTTGTGTGGTTAGATAGACAGTCAGATGGATAGGGCAGTACACGAGATTGGCTAGTTATTACAAAGAAGGGAGATCTGGCCCAAGATCTTTTCAGATTGGCTTACCTCTCTTTGTGCGCAGGTGCCGCCAGTTCCGACCCCACGACTACAGCGGGCTAGGACAGTTGCAGTACAACATGTTCGGCGGAATTCGAAACCAGGGGAACAGCATGTCGAGCTAACTGATGAAGCAAGAAACAGAATACTTAAGTATTCATTTACCCACCTGTAAAAGCCTGTTCTAGCCATAAGCCGGACTGGCAGGCTACGGCTTTTAGTAGCGGCAGATTACATTCAACACGATTGTGACAGACTATATCGCCACCGTGCCTGAAAAACACGAGCTAGAAGCATACATAAATCCTGGTATTTGTTACTGCACAAAGTATCCTTCCTAGGCAGCTCGGAAACCTTGATGGCCTAAACGTTTGCCTGGTCCTAACTACACGTCTGGCGAAAGTCATGCCTGACCCAGAAGAATTATATGATAAAGAAGCTTGAATGGCAATCACACAATTATAAACCTGGTTTCGTACCAACGCCATGGTCCTACTGTGCAACGATGAGCTTGAGAAATTTGTGGGCTAAGCTAAAGCTGTCATACTGAAGAACATTTGGTATTTTCTCGCTGAAAAGTGCTTTACATCTGTGTGTCACACAACCACCCATAAAGAAGCCGGATATACATCCTAGCGCCAAAATGTATACCACTGCGGTCTTTTATTGATTTGGAAATAACCGATAATCGCTATTTCGAATCTTCTTTTCTGTCAGCATTTTACCAGCAGTTAATGTTGACCAGGCAAAGAAGTACCGCAGCACCTGGATGGGCTTGACTATGCAGGCATTGACTTTCTGTCAAGTTAAGTTATATTTCCAAGTTAAAGCGCCAGGAGATGCTGTTCAGCTGTTTAATTATGGATCACCTGCCCTAACCTATGTAAAAGAAATCGACATGGCTGAAAGTTGCTCTAGATGGAGGGATTTGGTAGAGGAAACACTGATCCATCAGGTGAATAAGTACAAACAGGTAACGAATCCCCCAGGTTTCAGTGAATAAAGGTGTTGAAAACAGGCTAATAAATGACAACGGTGTCATCTTGATGGCGGCTAAAGATGAAATTTGTCATTAAAAGGATGGTGACTGCTTGAAAGCCAATGACATGAAAGGTCTGTATATTCTAACTTTACTTTAGAAAAGGATTTATCACATAGTCGGTACACTTCGCCTACAATGTGTGCAGTTTCATATTTTTGATATTATGAATCTTCAGGATCTTCTAACATATCACTTTATGTGATTCTGATTGGTCCAAATAAGCCCATGAAATTATTGTGCAGTATTCTCTTTATTGATTGGCTGGGATTGTGGGAAAACGTTTTTAACTCCGCCTTCTGAAATGTTTTGTTTTGAATTAACATTTTTTTGGCGGCCATTTTATAACTCGACTCGCAAAAGGAAATTGAGGAAAAATTATCTCGGCTGTCTGAATATGGATATGTTACCCCCACAGGGGTTTGTTATGTCATGTGTAACAATATCATAAGAAAAATGGCGTAAAACTACAAGACAAGAACAACAATAAGAAGTAAAACTAAGGGTACTGCTTATTTGATAGCGGGTGGAGGGGGGGGGGCGGTATATCTGTAACATAGATATAGAATCCACCGTATGTACAAGCGTGGTTTAAATGTTAACTTAAAGAAGTAAATAAACTCACCTCTGTTCACAGAAGAATCTGGACATAAATGAGTCTCCTAACTGACAGAACTTTATCCAACCACAGCAACTTTACGCAATATATATGGAATGCAAATCCAACTCAAATAGAAATTTGAGTACGTCTTCTGTACGGTCTATTGTTCCAAATCAAATACTGCAAATATCCGGTCCCAAATACATTGCAGTAAATGTGGGAAATTTTGCATCCAGTAATCCTATTTAACATGAAAATTGCAACAATGTAACGTTTAGTTCTGAAAGTGACATTTTAGGGTAAACATGTACTCTAGGCCTACTGTACTGTGTACCACATCAAACTATGTGGCAGCATCACATCGCATTGATCATTCTGTTTTGAAAAATGATTTTGTCGTTATAAAATGTTCTGTTTATTCGGATGGAAGCTTTTTCTTTGATTTATAGTTTGTAAAAAAGTACAATCTACTTTTACCAGTTCGACTTTGTTTGGGACTATATTTTATGCACAACAAATGAAAGGTGCACCGTCTGTCAGAAAGAACGAAATTATTCGTTCTTCTTTCTATCTAAATAATTTCTGCTGAAATAAAAACTATGTGATAAAAAGAATCTCAAATGGGTAATGATTTAATATTAAATTTATGAAACTCGTTGAATAATGTTAGCTTTTGATCGCCAAGGCTCGCAAAAGCTGGACATTATTCAACTCGTTTCATAAATTCAATATTGAATCATTACCCATTTGAGATCCTCTATATACTGAAAGTCTGGTGGTCTGATATCACTCTCAGATGCAAGAAGGCGGAAGATCAAAGGCCAGAAAACCTTTCTTATCTAGTACACGAAATAGAATCATACATGAAAATTCGGCATAAAATGACCACAAACGTTAAGTGGATAGACGTAAAAGAAAACTACAGTTAGTGCGAGAAAATATCCCAACCCAAAATGTCGTAGGCGTGTTCACAAATCATGACCTATGTGCTGCAGTTTGATCAGAGAACGCATACTTCAAGAAAGCGATAGCACAAGAACCTAACAGCCTCTCAATCCGAGAGATCCTTGGTGCTCTAAAGGATGAGTGGCAAGGTTGCAAATAACCTCGCAAACCTTACATAGCTACTTAATAATAACGCCGTAGAAAATAAACAAAACCTGAAACGGGTGGAAAACGACACGACCCTATCCAAGGAGGAAAGAGAAGGGTCGAACGAGGTGATTCGAGATGTCATTAAAATCCTAGAAGACTAATTCAAGATGCAGCTAGCATTAGATGAGAAGCAATTTGGACCCAGTTTAGCTAGATAAGAGAGGCAATCAACAGAATAATCCACGAGGATAAAGTCCTAACCCAGAGGTTGAG
>JAECUM010044503.1:0-17395 GCA_016617855.1 Megalonaias nervosa | reverse complement strand
CTCTTGGACATTTTGGCAGAGTTAAGAAGTCTGAAACAAATGTATCAGACTTCTTTATTACGACCCAAGAGAAAAAGACCTTCCCCAGCCAAACAGTCCAATCCTGTTACTACACCTGAGATACCACCCCTAGTGATTTCTACCAAATCATCGACAGGAGCAAGTCCAGAAGTAGGCCTTGACCGTGGCAAAGGCTTAAGGCAGTTAAAGCTGATTGCTTCTCGTTCCTGAGTTTGTTTGTTTAAAACAAAAACAAACACCCAAAGGCCCTTTTCAGGGCCACTCACTTCTTTCGAAAAGAGATACTATTCAGTTTGCCAAAATCAATTAAAACTCAAAATCCCTTGTTTGCTCCATGATGTACGTGTGTAAGTGCATGAGTGTAGGTCCTTATTATTCTAAACAATCAAAATCAAGAGACACTTACGTTTTCTCAGACTGGTCTATTCTGGTACAAATTTTTACAATTCAATATCACAACACAATATAACACAACACGTTTTTAAATAGTTCATATACTTCTTCTTTGTCTTTTTTCTTTCACTCTCTCTGTTTTTTGAATTTCTTCACTTTCACGGTTGTTTCCTTCTCTTCTTCTTCTTGACTTTTTTCTCGTCTTCTTTTCTTTTCTGTCTTCTCTTTCTGAACGTGACGGTGTTCTTCTTTTGCCAAGGGCACCTCTTTTCTTCGTCCTCCCCCTCCTGTTCCTGTTCTTTCTTAGGGCACTCTGAAGACGAATGTCCTCTCTCTTTACAATGATAACAGGTATCTTGACTTTTGTCTCTTTTGACACTGGTCTTGCTTTTTTGACAGTCTGGACATTCTGTAGCCCAATGCCCTTTCTTCTGACAGATATAGCAAGTATCTTGACTTTTATCTCGAAAGGAGGGAGAGTAGTCCGTTGGCTTGTCTGAAGAAAACTTTCGTATGACACCTCGCAAAGCTCTGATCAGAAGTTCGATCTGTGTGGGTTCTTCCATCGTGTTGATCGGCTTGAGAGCGAAATGAATACTGAGAGGGAAGGCAAAAGCCATTTATATATACAATGAGTCTGACATGGATATATAGGGGACTATGGAGTTTCAAATATAGTCATTTGACTTTTAACAGTCAAGATGAAACGATCGTATCATTTCGTAAAGAAAAGAGAAGAAAGTAAGAGGCAGAAACATGATTTATCGCCTCGCACAGTAGCTGAAGTCTTGGCTCAAATTCATGCCAGTGATTTTGAAGATGAGATGAGTGAGCCAGAATCTAGACCCAGAGAGTCTACACCAAGTCCATCACCACCAGTAAACCCTGAAAACTTCTACCACATTCGAGAGACCGACAAACGCTCCTCTAGAAAATTTAGAACCACAGCTTACACATACGCAGTCAAATTTAAAGATTTCAAGTCCGACGTACCATTGGAGAAAGCAGAGGGGTTCATCACCGATGTGTGGGATTCTTTGTTAACCACACTGAAACAGCAATGTGAAGCCAAAGAAGACGATCGCTTGAGACTTTCCATTCATCACGACAGTTTGAAGTCCCCCGTTTGGGTCGAGTTTAGCAGTCCAGCAGAATTGACACCTTCCAAAGTCATGGACAAGATTCAACACGTACAGCAATCCAATGACATGTTTCACATCACCGACGGAAAAGCGACACTGTTCATGACACACGTGTCTCTTCCGCAAAGGACAGGACATGGCAAAAAGGTGTTCTTGGTAGACAACCTTTGCAGCACCAAAAAGAGCCTCATCCAAATTAACAACCCTCAAGACAAGATGTGTTTAGCCCGTGCCATCATGGTGGGACGAACGTATGCAGACAAGAATGACACGGCAGAATGGAAAAGAGCCTGGAAAACTATTCGACAATCGGACCGAGCCAAACAACAAAGAGAAGCAGAACTCCTGTTACAGCAAGCGGGGATATCCAAAAACACACCCTGTGGCATTCCGTAAATGCAAAAACTGCAAGACGTCTTGGCTCCACGCTACACCTTGAAAGTACACTCTAAAGAAGTACGCGGACCTCTGTTGTTTCGAGGCAAAAATTTCAAAGACGGAAAATACGTTCACGTCTATCATCACGATGAACATTTCGATGCCATTACCAGTATCACTGTATTCCTGTCATACAGTTATTACTGTGAAAAATGTGACCATGGCTATAACAATCGAGAGCAACATAAGCATTGCGGATTGAAATGTGAGGGATGTTTAGCCTCTAAGCCCTATCTGGACCAAGGACAAGAACGAGTGAATTGCCCAGCTTGTCAGCGCACGTTTGTCAGTCCAACTTGTTACCAACAACATCTAAAAAAGCAAGGTTCACGGCAGAAATGTGCTTGTCAACTTCTGAGATTTTGCCCTACTTGTGGACAAGGCATACGTACCAATAATGCCAAGGCGCACGTCTGTTCAGGAAAGAAACGATGTCACATTTGCCACCAAATCGTGGACTTGGAACACCAATGCTACATTCAAAAATACCAATCCAAATGTGAAGAGGAAGAAGATAATGACCAGAAGAAAGGGAATTTCATCTTTCTCGATTTCGAATGCATGCAAGACACTGGCATTCACATTCCTAATTTCTGAGTGGCTCATCGAGCGTGTGAGAAGTGCATCCAAGAGCCTATCTTTACTCATTGCCCTCACTGTAGCAAGATTCCTGGAGGACGTGAAAAAGTCTTTCGGGGACCTAACACATTGGGTGATTTTGCCCAATGGATCTTAAACCCTATCGACGAAACGTGGAGCCAAGAAGACATCGAACGTTACGGAGATTGTCATCGCTATGCCACGGTAATGGCTCACAATTTCTCGGGATACGATGGACAGTTTCTTTTGAGATACTATACGGAACAAAGTACCGAACGTCCGAAAGTGATTTTGAACGGAGCCAAACTCATTTCCATGCAAGTGGGTCAAGTGCAGTTTAAAGATTCAATGAGTTACTTGGCCATGCCTTTGAGTCGCATGCCTAAAACGTTTGGAATGACAGAAATGGCCAAAGGCTATTTTTCGCACTTTTTCAATACCGAAGCCAATCAACACGCCGTTCTACCACATTTGCCTGAGGCTCACTACTACAACCCCGACAACATGCGCACAGAACAACAAGAAGCTTTCTACGCTTGGTACCACGCCCACGCCTCGGACCCCTTTGACTTTCAGGAAGAAATGTTAAAATATTGTCGTTCCGACGTAGACATTTTACGGCGTTCCTGTGGAAAATTTCGAGAACTGTTCATGGAACACGGAGGGATCGATCCTTTGAAAGAAGCTTGCGCCATTGCCAAAGCGTGTTCCTTAGTGTACCGCCAACGATTTATACCCGAAAACACCCTAGCTGTCATCAGTCCTCAAACAACCAATTTTGTCAAACGTCAATACTCGGTCAAAGCCGTAGGCTGGTTACATTACTTGTGCGACAAGGAGGACAAATGGATCCAACATGCCCGCAACGGAGGAGGCGAAAAGACGATCGGAAGGTATTCAGTAGATGGCTGGGACTTAGAAAACCCCAAGATCGTGTACGAGTTTAATGGGTGCTTATTTCACGGATGTTCTATCTGCTACCCTCAACGTAACACTAAAATCAGTTTTTACAACGGACCATGGAAGACTTGTACCAGGCCACTTGTCAGCGACACTTGAAGTTAGAAGAGTAAGGATACCAAGTGGTAGAAATGTGGGAACACGAGTACGATCAGCGATTGAAAACCGATCCCGAGTTTAAACGTATCGTGGAAAGTTACAAGCTGGTGGACCCACTGAACCCAAGGGACAGTTTGTACGGAGGACGGACGAATGCCACCTGTTTGCTATACCAAGCCGACGAAGAGAAAGGAGATGAAATCAAATACTTGGACGTGTGTTCACTGTATCCGTACGTGTGCAAATATTGTCACTTTCGCGCAGGGCACCCACAATTGCTCACGGAACACATCGACGTGGACAACATTCGACAATACGAAGGATCGATCAAGTGCAAACTCTTGCCTCCCACGAACTTGTACCATCCTGTTTTACCTCACCATTGCCAAGGAAAACTGATGTTTCCCTTGTGTTGTACTTGTGCCGAAACGTGCAACCAAGACCAACCTTGTCAGCACACTCATGAAGAATGCGCCTTGACGGGAACGTGGGTCAGCGTGGAATTGTTTAAAGCTCTGGACTTGGGATACCAACTGTTAGAAGTGTACGAAATTTTCCACTTTCCCAAGACAGAAAAATACCACAAGGGCTACGAGACTCAAAAAGGGATTGTTGCAGACTACGTGAATGCCTTTTTGAAACTGAAACAAGAAGCTAACGGCTATCCTTCCTAGTGTCAAACTCCCGAAGGCCAAAACCAAAAATTGAAAGAGAAATACTGGGCGCAGGAAGGCATCACTTTAGACCATATCGAGGAAAACGAAGGAAGGCGATCGTTTGCCAAAGTGATGTTAAATTGCTTGTGGGGCAAAATGGCACAACGACCGTGTTTACCCAAGACGGAGTATTTGACAGAACCTTCCCGCTACCTTCAGATGATTCACGACAAAACCAAATACATGAAACACGTGGACGTCCTTCGTGAGGACTTGATCTTAGTCAATTACGAAGAAGAACTGGACTTTGTAGAAGCCGACGAATTTGGAAATGTCATCATTGCAGCCTACGTGACAGCCCATGCTCATTTAAAACCGTACGAAGCTTTAGAACTGTTAGGAGATCGTGTGCTGTATTTTGACACGGACAGTTGCATCTACATTGATCGCCTGGGTCAACAACACCCCAACATCGAAGGAGACCGTTTAGGAGCCTGGACGGACGAGCATCCCGACGACAAGATTTTAAGTTTTGCAAGTGGCGGTCCCAAAAATACCGCAACAAACAAGGAGAAGTCCACACGGAATGCAAAGTGAAAGGATTGACTCTCAATTATCGCACCAGTCAACTGGTCAACTTTGGTGTCTTGAAAGAAGCCTTGCAGTCTGGACAGGATGGAAATTTTAAAGTGACCACCCACGAACCCCACAAGATTGTACGTTTACCCACACACCAAATCGTCAGCCGGCCCTTGGAAAAAAGTCTATCAAATCGTGTACCAGAAGCGAGTACGGCTTCCCAATCACTTCACTTTACCGTACGGACACGTTCATATTGGCCAGCATATAAAAAGGGACAACGTTCAAGACCGATAGTTCATTGTCACTACCATTGCCAAGCAAGAAAGATGAATCCTTTCACACAGCAAGTATCAAGCAAGGGCAAACTCGAGTGCTATGCTGTGCCTTGCGATTGAAAGGATGCCGTACGCTGTGACCTTAGCGATTCAGTACCACATCATGGGAACTTTGCTATGACTAGACCTACCATGGAAAGTGATGCTGTGCGTGTCAAACCTGATGGATGGGAAAGCGATGCCACTCGGTATCGTATACCTATTCACTTTACTGGTTTTCAATGTCAATGTCATCAACCACGTGAAACCATGCGGCTACCACCCTAGGGATGTCATGTAAAACTGAGCAGATTCCTACATATTTCACCGTACCCTCATCGAAATGAACCTGTGAAAGACGAATATTCGTTCCCTGTGCGTTTGCCTGAATACTGCGACTATGAAAGTCGGATCGAAGCCTTCCGAGGAAAATGGCCAAAATATCTGGGAGGATCTACCCCCGAAGAATTAGCTAGAGCTGGCTTTATCTACTTGAGCGAAGGGGATAAAGTCAAGTGATTCAGTTGCGGTGTGTCACTTCACGAGTGGGAGAAGAAAGATTGCGCTTATCTGGAACATGCTTGATGGTCTCCAGATTGTCGCTACCTACCATTAGTGAGACCTCGTCATTGAAGTGGACCTACCATGTCGTTTACGAAACCAGCTGATGGCTAGGAGTCAAACATTGGAGAGCCCCTAGACAAGTATTTAAACCCGATTTAAAAAATAATATTCAAAGATTACCAAACGAATTGCAAGAGAAGATCTACAAGGACATTTGGGAGGGACTTGCCAGAGCCAAATCTCAATTAGTGACTGTAGAAATTTTGTGCCGAGAAATTCACAAGAGGAAATTGAGAAAAGTCAACAAACAAGTCCGATTTCTCTGGATCAATGGTGTGTTCGTCCTACTATTTCGCTTTAGGCCATTTACATTTGAAGACTTTATTGACATTTTTGACCATTTCCTGGAATGGTAGCGGTCAGAAATTACTCATTACATTCATTACTTTCGCTCTAGGAGAAATGTTTGACTGACATGGTCACGGATACTTTACAAGAGAACATTCGTAGTTTGCCTGTGGAGTTGAGAGAACGCATTTACCGTGAGTTGGTGAAACTACAAGTCAAACGCAAACTCAGAATCATTTTACCCTTTTTAAACTATACTCTTTTCCAAAGCAAGCGAAGACTAATGATGGGAGGACACCTACGAGGGTATAAAATCAGACTACCATGCCACGACCTTTATCATTCGTGATACAACAGATTCCGTGGAATGAAATCAATGACACTATTCCAACAGTGGAGGATTACCAACACCTATTACGAGAACTGTGTCCATTGAATTGGGCTCGACGTGTAATGTGTGTCTTAGTGACTTGCTTTCTGGGATTTAGATTACCAGCTGATTCTTTGTGGACTCTTTACGAACAGTACCTACCATTGCAAAAAAGCATGAAAGTGGTTCCTTTAAATGTACACGAGAGACTCATTCTGCTCAAAGCTTTGCGCTTTCATCTCGATGCTTCTCTACCTCTGCGGGAAAAAAAAAATCGCCAACGTTTAGGTACTGAAGATGTGTACGACGATGTGTGTGTAGCTTGTGACTTACACCCTCACTGGAAAGATGTACGTGACTGGAAATGTTGGGGTTTCGAGACTTGGACTAAAGAAATGGCACACTATGCCAAAGGTTTGTAATCCTAAACAACTAAAACGTTCCGTGAAAAAAAGTAACTTTTAAACCTGTCTTAGTGACAATACCAGAAGAAGAAGAAGAACCACACCCTTCAGGACAGGACAGAATCGTCATTCACATCCCCGAAAGACCATTCCGGGAGGAGCCCTGTGTGACTGTCCCAACGAGTGTAGAGACTTTAAGAACATTACACACTATCCCTAGAACACCACCTCTTGATCACCACAAATGTTGTACAGAGACTTGTTTATATTCCACTTTGATCGCTTTGATGTGTCTTTTATTCATGTACATAACCATTTGGCTTTTATGTATTTTTGTCTTTCGTGTTGTTCACAATTAAAGATTGTAATAAACGTGTCCTGAAAAAAAATATAAAAACTCTTGTCTTGTCTGTCTTCGTGTCAAAACAGGCATTTTCCTTGCACTACTACTATTATGGCTACCTCTACTGTCTCTGCTTCCTCCACTTTCAAAGTCATCGACGAACACTTAGATCGTGCTAGTTGGGAGGCCTTGCATCTTCGCCATCCCTTTAACATGTTCATTGCTGGACCGAGCGGTTCAGGCAAAACCGAATTTGTCAAACGTTTGATCGAACATAAACATCATTTGATCGATAGTCCCCCTCAACGCATCGTGTGGTGTTACAAAGAGTGGCAATCGGCGTACAACCTTCTGCGAGAACGTCAAGACGATTCCATTGTGTTTGTAGAAGGCATTCCTAGCGAAGACGACGGGATTGTGTCTGACCCTAGTCAAACCCATTTGGTCATCTTTGACGATATGTTAGGAGAAGACAAAGAAGAAATTAAACTGTGGTTTACGCGCAAAGGGCATCGTCGTAATGCCAGTGTCATTTACATTACCCAAAATTTGTTTCAACAAAGTAAAGCCCATCGCACCATCAGTCTCAGTGCTGATTACGTGGTCTTGTTTAAAAGTCCTAGAGATAAATCGCAAGTACAAGTGTTAGCCAAACAGTTAAGAACGCCTTGGCTGACTCATGCGTACGAAGATGCCACTCAAACAGCACACGCTTATTTACTCGTGGATTTAAAACCCACCACTCCCGATTATTTGCGATTTCGTATCCATCTGTTTCACCACTGGTGGCAAGACGGAGGGCTTGTCGTTTACACGTCCCCGTCGTCGACTTAACCACAACCACATTCACTCAAAAAAATCTATAAAAACCTCGGTCACTTTGACTCTGTCTCCCACATCGTCATCATGACGTCCCTTCAGTCTCATCTTCCCATCAAATTGATTCGTGCCTTGTACGGCATCAGTCGCGAAAAAGATCCACAAATACGTGCTCGTGTCTTAGAAGCTAGTCTCAAAGAAGTCTTACGATGGTTTACGTTGACAGCACGTCAATTACTGCAAGTCATCATTCAGATTCAGCATCAAACCAAACGTTTTTTTTTTTGAGAGAAACAAAGTTGCCTTGACGCAACTGGCCGATCCTCGCAATGACACTCAAACCAAAAAGTAAATCATTTTGAAACCTGGAGGTAGCGGTTCTCTAGGAGGTGTCATCATTCGCTCCCTCTTAAAATGGGATCCCAATGCTCCCAAAGTTGTTCCCAAGAAAAGAGCCACTCCTCGACGTACCCAGAAGAGAAAGAAAAAGAGCAACGGTGTCAAGACCAGGTCACAGCCACAGAAAAAAGAAAAAGAAAAGTCCACAGAAAAAGCTTCTATTCGCAAGAGAGCCACTGACGCCAAGACGCAACCTTACATTCGCAAGCCAAGACCTCCAGTGGTGACACCCTCTTCCTCTTTAGCGGCAGTGGCCGCTGCTCACAAAGTACCTGCCCCCAAAATTAAAGTCTAAGACAGATCGGGCGTGTTACAGAGTTTACTGGATTTGTCCAAGCAAGAACTGTCCCGATTCAGTCCTTTGCGAACTCCTTCACGACGTGTGTTGCCTGTCATCAAGTTGATACGACGTAAAGACAATCAGTGGCGACGCATTCCGGTATAAAAAAAGACCTGAGGCAAACAATAGGAATCAGTGTTTTTGTGCTGCTGCACGCCCAAAGATGTCCCCTTCAAGAAGTGCACACCGTTACCATCGTCGTCCTTCTTCTGTTCATAAAGGAAAAGGAATAAGAAAAAGACAGTCACGTCATCCTAAAAAACGCATCGCCAAGCATCGACGTCACCCCCACAAAGACACGCTTGTCCAAAGGGAAGCCACCAAAATGGAAGATTTTTTTTTCTGAAGCCTAATCAGAAATGCTTTTGAGAAAAGATAAAAGGACACATTTTGAGCCATGGACGTCAGTGTATTTTGTGCAAGAAAGATGTCACCTCATCGTCGTTCTCCTGTCCAGAAAGGAAAAAGAAAAAGACAGTCAATTGGAAAAGTTAGCCGATGATTTTGTCACAAAAGTTAAAGAAGCACAAGCTCAAAAAAAAAAAAAAAATAAGATAAAAGGACACATGTTGAGCCATGGACTTCAGTGTATGTTGTGCACCAAAAGATGTCTTCTCATCGTCGTTCTCCTGTCCAGAAAGGAAAAAGAAAAGGACAGTTTCGTCATCCGAAAAAACGCTTAGCCAAACATCGACGTCACCCCCAAAAAAGACACACTCGTTTAAAGAAAAAGAGGAGCCACAAAGAGGAGGATTCTTTGGCGATTTTGGAAAACACATTGTCATTTTTATGACGAAGCAATAGTACAAAAAACGATAAAAGGCTGTGTGCCAAGTCATCGACGTTAGTGAATTTTTGGTGTGTGCCCCGTAATCAATAAACAAAGATGTCACCCCGCAAAAGACATTCTTCTTCTATCCCCAAAGGAAAGAAAAGGAAAGGACTGCCTCCTCGTTTAGCCACACATTGGGACATGTTGTCTGTCCTGTCCAAAGCTCCTCCACCCATGCGAAAAAAAAAAATCATTCAAACTGCCTCCAAAGATGTCATCGATACTGTGAGCAAATGTTGTCTGAACGTCTTGAAAGGTACAATACCTTTGTCTAAACATTAGAAAAAATGCTTAGCCAAACATCGACACGTTCTTCGCCAAATGGTCCAAAAAGAAAATGCCCATTCGTCAAAAGAAAAAGATGTTGGTGCAACGCGGAGGAATTGCCATCTTACCCCTGTTAGGACCCTTGCTGGGAACCGTAGGAAAACCTATTCTGAAAGGAGTATTGGGAGTAATGTCAAATATCCTGGGAGGATGAAGATAAAAAGATCCATGAAGATAAAAGGGACCTCTGGAGTTAAAAGATCTCAGACGTGGTCCTTGAAATCCAATGGAAGGACGAAAACTAGCTTTAGTGCCTTACAAACGATGGATGGAATACCATCGTTGGCAAGAACAACGAACCCCACATTTACCTCCCAATCCTCATTTGACCGAGATGTCCCAGTTACAACACGAATTACAATCCTTGATGGATCGCAGCGATTTGTCAGAAACGGAAAAATCTCAGCGGTACGGTCAATTGTTGCAACGACTGCAACTCTTTCACCAGAAAGCTTTAGACGAAACAGCTCTACCCACTCTGAAAGATTTTAAGACCTTGATGAAAAGTCCATCACCACCACCCCCAGCGGTCAAGACAGAGGCAGCCCCACATTTGCTTGAGGAAGAAGATGCAAGAGAAGTCTTTCAAACACCGTCAGCAGCTCCCATCAATAGTAAGATTGCATCGTCCTTGTTGACCCCTTCCCCTACACCCCAACGAGAAGAACTTAAATCTTGGGGTAAAAAGATGATGTCCACTCCTCCTTCGACAGAAGTGAAAAAGAAAGAAGGGAAACCAGAAGTGAAAAAAGAAAAGAAGACCAAAAATATTCAATTACCACCGCCACCACCACCACCACTACCAAAACTACCTTCAACTTCTACTCTTGTGGTACATACATCGGACATGAAAAGCCGTTTCTAAACCACTTGAGAGTACCATCAGCAATGAGTGGATCACTTATTAAAAAATGGAGAAGGTGTTAGCCAGCATTTACTACGATTCATCCCATCCTGCAGGTTACGGAGAAGTTTAAAAATTGTATCGTGCTGCCAAAACTCGACTGAAAAGTATCCGTTTACCTCAAGTACAACGCTGGTTACAAGAACAAGCCACGTACACTTTACACAAACCCATTCGACGAAAATGTTCCAGAAGTCGCACCCGAGTGGAGGGTATCGATCATCAATGGCAAGCTGATTTAGCCGATGTCTCTCATTTGGCCACCTACAATCGTGGCTACAGATATTTGTTTTGTGTCATCGACGTCTTTTCCAAATTTGCATGGGTCGTACCATTGACTTCCAAATCGAGCAGTGAGTTAGTGCAAGCCCTCAAACTGGTGTTGAAACAAAGTGGTCGTCATCCTCTTCGATGGAAAACCGACATAGGCACCGAATTTTTGAACCAAACTTTCCATAAAGAATTGAAGAAACGTGACGTTCACTTTTTCACCACCTAGAATCCCGAAACCAAAGCCAGCATCGTGGAACGTTTTCAACGCACCTTGAAAGAACGCATGTGGAAATATTTTACGCATCAACACACTCTCAATTGCATCGACGTCTTACAAGCGTACAACCAATCTTACCATCGAAGCATCGGACGTGCCCCCCAAGATGTGACTCCCGACAACGAAGTGACCGTCTTCGAGCGTCTGTTTGGTACGTCGCCGACAGTAACTGCCCCGAAGAACACTGAAGTGTTAACAACAGGAGATTGGGCACGCATTGGCAAATCCAAACGCACTTTCGACAAAGGTTACTGACCCAGTTGGACCACCGAATTGTTTCGTGTCACCGAACGAGTGCGTGGCCGTCATCCTCCCGTCTATAAATTAGAACACATGAACGGAGAAGTGTTACAAGGAACGTTTTACTTGCCGAGTTACAACGTGTGACCAAAAAAGAAGACGAAGTGTACGAGATCGAAAGCATACTCGATCGAAGAACCCGAAAAGTAAGAAAAAAACGTGTCAAAGAAGTCAAAGTACGTTGGAAAGGATATCCTCCCAGTTTTGACTCTTGGATCGAAGCTTCGCAAATCATCGACTATAAAAGAAGTGACCATCATGCCCTTCAACACAGCCTCAGCTACTGCAGTGACCACTCCTTCGCCCAGTTCTTCTGTGCAAGATCTACAAAAGCAACCCTTGTGGGTGTGGTGTAGAGAACGTGTGAATAAAACGCAAATCGTCTTTTTCTGCTAAATCTTTGTGGTGTATTGTGTCATCGGTGCTGCCACTGCCAATTTGAGTTTGCAACAAGGAGACAAACAATTGTGGACCAGCAGTTGCATCGGTTACTTTCTTCCCAATCCGTCCCTGAAATATTCCTCGAACGGGAGCCTTGCGTCCAACGTCAGTTCCCCTTCCAACAGTCACCAATCCAATCACAACAATCCTCTTTTAGACACTCCTCTGACTTCCAGTGACCCCTCGGACACTAGAACTCTGGAATTATGAATGACCAATTTTACTTAACGTTACCCAGTGACAGTTCCATAGAGGTGTTTCCCAATAACACTTAGTGCTTTAACACGGCCAGATTACCTCAGGCCATCCAATTGGATCACGAAGCCCATTGGGAAGTGGCTTTGGTGGAAATGATTCACCCTACACAAATCAAAAACATCGTCGAAAATCAAAACACTTTTGCGGTGGAAGTTCATGACGAGCAATTGCAACAAGCCTTGGATGAACGCAGCAGTGTAGCTGACTCTATGAAATCACAAGACCCCAAAACTAAACGAACCACTTATCGGTTGAAAATTCTCTCAGGTTATTATTTTAGTGGTCAACATTTGGTGAATGCCATTGCTGACAGGTTCAATGCCGTGTTTGGAAACACCTTGGAGAGAACCAGAAAAAGTGTCACGGTTGAGTGCCACAAAATAGCTCGTCGCCTACTGATGAAATTTTCAGAGGACAAAGTATTGGCCATTACATTTTGACCTGAATTGTATGACATTTTGGGTGGAGACCCTAAGTTCATCAAGGTGAAAACCGAAATACCAGCCGTGACCAGTAACTCGGATTTTGCAAAATATTTTCGATTCCCTGTAGAAATGACCCAAGGACTGAATCTGATTTTTGTGTACTCCAATGTGGCGGAGTACAACGTGGTGGGACACATCTCCGTACCGTTACTGCGTGTCATTCCTTTCCAAGTGGATTCTGCCACGAACGCTGACGAGGAAGGTGGAAACACCTATCACGTTCACCGCGAATTTATACATCCTCACTATTTGCCCGTCAGTAAGTCGAATTTCGACACTGTCAACATTACTATAAAAGGAGATCTGAGACAAAATATTCCATTTACCAAAGTGAATCACAGTAAAACTCCATTTTCGAAAACGATTACTCTAACTCCTTATCAGTCATGTATCCTGTGTACCAAGGAGTCGCTCGACAGCGAGGACATGGTTTAGGAGATATGCTCAAATCAGCCTTTCGTTCAAGTGGCTCCCGTTTTGAAACAGATAGTGACACGGGGATTGCACGCCTTGAAAGATGCCGCGTTGACGCAAGGCAAAGAATTTCTCCACAATGTCATCATTGACAAACAAAACCACAAAGAAGCTTTCTTGAGAGCAGGCAAAAATGTCTTGCTTCAAACAGGTAAAGACATTTTGGGCTGACGAGAAACTCCTATAAATGCCCTGGGCACTGCCGAGTAAGGCATTCCTGCTTCCATGACTCCACAACAAGGACAAGGCAGAAAAAGACGACGAAGACAACCCTTGAGAGGACTTCACGCCCCTAGAGCTAGAAAGACTAAGAAAAGAAAAACAGTCCGAGAGACAGACGTTTTTGATTATTATATCAGAGAAAATGATGCACCGAGAGTCTTGCACCTGTTCCAAGTCGGAACTGGATCTGTTTGCCATGCCACCCACCATGATGACGATGCAAGAATCCCAATGGGTCGAATTTCATCCCGTCTCCTCTTTGACGGATTCAGCTCCCACCGAGTTTGAAATCAAAGGACAACCCGAAGATTATCTCGATCTGAATAGCAGTTACTTGTACCTGAAACTGAAAGTGATCAAAACGGACAACACCAATCCGGGAGACGATGCTAGAGTAGTTCCATTCAACAATTTCATGCATTCCTTGTTCAGCGAAGTGGATTTGTACTTGAATAACAAATTGGTCAGCAGCAGCATGGATACTTACCCTTACCAAGCGTACCTGGAAATCTCTTGACGTACGGAAAAGAGGCCAAGAATACTCATCTGGATGCTTGCGTGGTTTGGAAACCTGACACCGTAGGTGAGAACACGTTTAACGACACAGCCCTGACAGTAGATCACAATCCTCACAATGTGGGTTTTAACGACCTTCGAAAGAAAATCCTGCAAGGACGTAGTTTAGAACTGATGGATCGCTTGCATTTGGATATTTGGTTGCAAGACAAGTATTTGCTGAACGGAGTGGATATTCACCTGAGACTCAATCGCAGCAGTGTTGCTTTCCTTTTGATGGCTCATGCCAACGAGTACAAAACCATCATCCAAGAAACCAGACTTTACGTGCGTCGCGTAGAAATGTTACCTAAAGCGGGAAACGACATCGGTCAAACATTGAGCAGAACAACCGCCAAGTATCCGAAACGACGCGTAAAAGTGAAAACGTTCACCATTGCTGCTGGAATCCGATCCATGATCGAAGATCATCTGTTCCAAGAACAGTTACCCGAACGTTTAATCGTTGGTATCGTCAGCAACGGAGCCCTCAACGGAGCCCACGATCAAAATCCTTTCCAGTTTAAGCACTACAGAGTGTCCAAGATTGAAGTCAGTCTCGATGGCAAAACCTTGTGTACCAGACCCTTCGAACCTAACTTTGCCCAGAAGAATTACTTGAGATCGTACTTGTCCCTGTACGAAGCTACCGGACAGCTAGGAACGAACACCAGTCACAGCATTTCATACGAAGATTATGTAAGAGGTTACAATTTGTGGGCTTTTGATTTCACTCCAGACCAAGGCAGCGACGAGGGACATTTCCACCCTATAAAATCCGGTCAACTGCTTGTGGAACTTCAATTTGCAGAAGCTCTCACCGAGACGGTCAACGTCATCCTGTACGCCGAATTCGATAATACCATAGAAATCAGCAGTTTGAGAGAAGTCATTCTAGACTATTAGACACTATGGAAGACTCTTATCTCTCTTTGAACAATAGAGAATCTTTGGAAATGGAATGGGAGGATGCCATGAAAGCAGAACCCCAAGACAAAAAAGACGAAGAGAATGAGGTAGTGGTCACGTCCAGATGGCCAGAACAAGAACAACCTTTAGTGTCCAGTTTTGCTAAGCACCTGGCGGATAAAATTACGGAATTGACCAAGAGAGATTGCTATGGATGTCAAAACGATCATCTCAGTCAAATTCAACACGATACATGTCTGTCAATGAGTCAAGAAGAAAAAATGGACGAGTATCTAAACGAAGCTTGGAGTTTCATCTCGGAAGAAGTAGTGTTGCGTGAGTGGCATAAAAACTTGCGTGAACTTTCCTGCCCTCCATTGACTACCCTAGAGATCTATCGCATCGAAGCTCTCTTAGCCCAGAGTTGGGAGACAAGGCGAAGAAACGGTTACTTATCAGAGATGTTCAAGCAAAAAGTCAGAATTGAATTGATGACGTATCATTACCTGTGAAAAAACAAAAACAAAAAACAAAAAATGGATACCTGGGAACTTTATTATCTTTTGAATAACAGTTCGTATACTGCTTCTTGGAATCCTGTCGTGTGTGCTAAAGATGAACTACCTCATCGCAAACCTCAAGACCATCAAGCTTATGTCATCAACACGGACGATAGTCACCTTCCAGGAACCCAGTGGGTAGCTGTCTACTTCCCTCAAAAGGATTGTGTGGAGTATTTTGATTCGTATGGATTACCCCCTTTGGAAGAAGATATCATTGACTTTATGAGAAGAAATGCCAAGACGGCACGATTCAATAATGTGAAATTACAAGGCACAGATTCCATGATGTGTGGACAATATTGTGTGTATTTTCTTCATCCACGCAGTCTTGGATATCCATTAGAACATTTAGTGGCTTATTTTGATCGTAACTCTTATAGAAACGATGAGAAAGTAGATCGATGGTTTTGTGACCATTATGGTTATCTCTTGTCTTTGGCTAGGAAACGTAGTGTACATCAATGGCCTTATGACTTCCATCAGTGGAAATCTCACATGATTTCACAATGTTGTCAACCTTGTCAAAAAAACTTTGTTTGATGTTATTGTTACTTGTTACTTGTTATTTGTTAGTTGTTGACTGAATAAAAAATGTTGTGTTTTGAAAACAAAAATGTGTCTGTCGTTTGTTTTCAAAATGTTTATCAGTACAAATGCTCTTTGATTTCTCTCTATCCCTCACCATGACATGAGCTATCATAGTGTTCCGACACTAAAACCGAGTAGGGATGTTTTCTATCGCGTCCGCGTTTGAACCATATAAAGCGGGTTGGTCTCCAGTCTGGCCATCCACTGTTGACTCGTCTACCTATGAACATGCCTTCCAGACTAGCTAAGCTGAACGAATCTTACGTCAGTTTGCATCGTGTCAGGCTAAACTTGATACCTAAGCCTGAAGAGATAGAGAATGTTAGGATGATAGCTATAGCTCAAGACCTAATAGAAGAGGTCTTGTTACGTATCGGTTCTTTTAAAGTAACATAAAGAAAAGAGTGACTACAACAAGCTTTGTAAATTTTAACAAAAATAATTTTTTTCCCTAGAAAACACGGTGAAATGTAAAAATATGAAACAAGACTTATGATTTACGAAGAAGATCCAAAGATTTGTTCTAAAATTGTGAAAAATACATAAGTCCTGTGAATAAACAGTTCTAAATTGACGTAATCTGAATCTCAATCCCGTTCCAAGATGGCGGATGATGACGTCAGACGAAGGCTAACACAAATGTCCAGTATTTTCACTGTAAATCAATTTGTATTGTCCTGTTCCAATTTAGAAATAATTTCAGCAAATGTCTTTATCCAAAGCCAGTTGTGTAGTTCTCCAGGGAAAATAATTATTATTTAGAAGGTAGACGAAATACAGGTATCACCAACAACAAAACACATGTTGTTCTTCAAACGTACGAACGAACAACTCTTTCCAGCACAGGAATACCTTCTTCTTCTTAAGGTATTAGAAACTCTATAAGATGTTACGATGTGACTCTCTAAGATGTTAAAATATGACTCTCCAATATGACTCTAGACTAGTTCGCAGCTACCTGAGTATTTTAAAGCAAAATAATACGTCATTTCATGTACACGCATGAACAAATCGTGCGATTTCGAAATATTGCCAACGTAGTATAGAATGTCTACAAGTATTATTAAAAATGACCGTGGTCATAGCCAATCATTTACATAGCTATTTCCGACTGTTTACTTGAATCGACAAAACGGTCATGCAAAAATCGTGCTTACGCGAGTCACATTTACGTTCTAAATAAACACGACGTTTC